>AWVX01051999.1:0-12883 GCA_000500245.1 Cronartium ribicola 11-2
GTTAGATCCCCATTGATCAAAAGCTCTTGTAGAGTTGTTCTGTGTGTTGTGTTTCGTGATAAAACCATCACTTTATTTATCTTGCCAGGGTAAGACCTGTGAAAACATCTGTTGAAGCATAAATAAGCCCCTTTGAGTAGTAAAGTCTTGTTCTTTGTTGTTGAATTCAAAGATCTCCTACTTAAGCTCTGCCCACCCTTGGGAGTTCCACACCGCCACCACCCCCACCACCTCTGCCCCACTTTGCATAACCCAACAACACCAATATCACTGCCATGACCCCCCTCTCTCACCTCTCCTACCTCTCCTACCTCTCCTACCTCCCTTAACCTAACCACCAAACCATCCTGCCTCAACCCCCTTCCCCAAACCTCCTTATAACCATTGTATTCACCTCAACATCTTGCGACTATGTTCTCAATGCTTTGAATTCCTCCCTTTTTCTATCCTCTTTTCCTTTCCTTCACTTCCTCTGGTGTGTCTCAGTCTCTCTTCTCCCTGCAGAGCCAGAGAAGGTGAATTCTCTCCAACCCAAGTTAGGGGCCAGCTGGGATCTGCTGTCTCAAACCCACCCGAGACCAAAAGAGGTCTGACCAACCCAATACAGGGACATCACCCTGTGCCTAAGAAAGCCTGCCCAGCTTTGCCCGCCTGGCGTGGCAGGACTGGCTGGACCCTAACTTGCAGAGGAACAGCAAACACCTCCCTCTGCCTAGAACCCAGTGGACACCTCTGTCTCTTGCCTATTCCATCTATTTCTGTTATCCATGTTCTTTTCTCTAAACTTTTATCTGACACACCGCCCACAGCTTGCTATTACTAGCTAGAACCCTAACCACACAGTGTCAACCCTAACCCTTTGTACACTTTTTCCATTACAAACTGCCAAATCTTGTGTTGTTTTTCTCTATATAAGAGCAGGTAATTCATGTTAAATATTTTTAAGTTAAAAAAAAAACAAAAAAACACCAGTACTTCAAGGAGAAGTATTGGGAAATCCTGGGAACAACCCTTATATTAACCAGTACCCTGGATTTGAAGGTAAGAAGGAAGAAGACTCAATGGAATTCTGAAAAAAACTAGATGACCAAAAAGACTCACACAAAATGCCTGACTCATTGATAGTATCCAAGTTGACTAGTATCCCAAAAGGACTAGCTAGTCTGTGGTACTCGGTGTGCTATAAACAGAACACTGGAAAGAACTGGGCTCATTGGATGTAAATGGTTAGTAACATATTTGGCAGAAAATGATGGGAAACCAGACAATCATTTCTACTACTAGACTTGGCCTGTGCTCTTATGAAGAATGCTCTATAAAATATCAGCATGGAGGAGTATTTGTCTTGCACTGTGCCTGTCTGGAAGGCCTCTGATGTTGTGGGCTCCCTTAATGGGAGCAGTGTTGGCTCTACTCTTGTTGTTTTCTCCTCTCATTACAGCATTGATAGATTACTTGTTCTTTGATTAATTAGTTGGTGGTTTTGCTGGTTTTTCTTGTGGAATGAGGACTTGTGCTGTTTCTTTCCCTGTTATCCCATATGTTTAAAAGAAATCTCTATCTCATGTTCTTTTCATTCATTATCATTATATTTCAATAATCCAATGAATACTTGTTTACACCAGTTAATTGTCTTTTCATTCCTAGGGCCTCCTGCGGTGTTTTTTTTTTTTTGTCAGAATCAAAGATTCCTAACTTGAGCTGGGAATCTGGGATTTTGGCAGAAAAAAACTGGGATTTCATGTTTGTATTCCCTGGATGTTTCAAGGTGGTATCATCTTAAAGTTCTTTTTGACATGTGCAACATTTTTGAAAGAACTTGAGGACTGTTTCCTTTATCAAAACCTATGAGCACTATGCGTGTTTTTTGTTCAAACACAGCTGTCTCCAAAAGAATCTAGGATAATGCCATGGAAATGTGCTCAAAGTCAGCTACATTAAAATCGAAAGTTGGCATTGCCTCACCAAAAGCATACATTTTTTGAAGCTGGTGCAGGTGTGCTATGCATGGGGACCTATGACAGAACAAATTCCAGTAAAAGTGAAATGAGAAAAAGAAAAAAGGAAGATGGGATGTACTTTACTTGCAAGCATTTTGGGGTCAAACTAGGCCACAATTGTCTGAACTGATTGCACTTCTGCTGTTCCTTCTATATGTATCAGTAAAACTTGAGATTAGCAACACACATTGACCATACAATTAGAGCATCCACAATGGGACTTTTGAAATAGGAGCCACTTAAGGATTTAAATGCAAAAGTTTGACTGTCTTTACAATGCATGAAAGCCTTACTCTTAGGGAGCTTTTGACACTGACCAGTACTCAACCCCAAAGAGAAAATCTAAGTGAAATCCTTTCTGACTAGGATTATCTAAATTTTAGTATTTCAGGGTATGGTCATGGTGGTGGGACCAGAAAAATGAAAAGAAAAGAAATATTGTGATACTTCCAGAAGTTCTAGTCAAAAATTTGTACCCTAGTAGTACTTAGAAGTATGCAAAAACTAACCCCCAAACCACCCTGTGGTTCACATATTCACACCAGCAGATATATGGGAACCTTTTGAAGTGTTGGTCAGTCATCTACAAAAATCACATCTTTGGCTTGGTATGTGACATATACTGTAAGCCTAGGAGTTCAAGTTATCACAGGCCTGAAATTACTCACAATATAATATTTTGTCTGAAGTGACTAAGGCTTAGATAATGTTGTTGGATACATCTCTCATGAATACTTGATGAATGCTTATGTTGTTCAAGACTCAGGAAAAGGACTTAAGGCACCAGCTTTGAGATTGAATTGGATTACAAAGCTCAAGAAATCTTTGAAAAGACTTTGCCTCAAACTTTTTGTCCAAGGGATGATCATAAGGGTTTCTTTGGGGATCCTTGGAAGTGTAGATTTTATCACTAAAAAGATAATTTCAAAAGGAATTTGAGATTGTGAAAATTTAAATATTTCACAGTTGGCTGCCCTCTCTGAAGGATTTTTGTGCACAAAATGGTCTTAGAACAGGTAGAGATTAAAGTTGAGGACATCACATAAAGGGATCAGCACAAAAGCATGTGTCAATTTGCTTATAAATGGAAATGGTTCAATGGACAAGTCATCAATGGTACCTTGCCTGTTGAATCAAAAAATTCTAGAATGAGAATTTAATTGGGACACCTGGTATAAAGTGGGGTGATGTGAGGGTATAAGTCCTCTAGTTGCGCTTCTCCTGACCTATCAAAGTGAAAGGCTGACCTGAGGGAGGAGTGATGAAAACAAGATAGAGAGTGAATCATGAGAAGAGAAAAAAGAATAGTGAGAGGAAAACACAAAGTACCTAAATGGTACAGCATGAAAAAAAGTTCAGGAGGGAGTGAGCTGAAGGTGCTCGTGATCTGGGATTGAGTGTACAACTGAGGTAAGGCATGTCAGATCTGAATATATATATAATTTGGTTATTTGGGTTTTGTGGGGTGAGAAAAGTTTAGAAAATAGAGATGGGGTACGTATGTGTTCTCTTCCCATAGATGGGGAAAGAGAACTGTATGGAGGTAGTGTGGAGGGAAACTTATATATAGTGAGCTAATTTTCATATAGTTTATAAGTCTACTGGTTTCTGGGTATGCTTCTAGGGAGTTTTATTTGATGTATATTTGATTGTATATCAACATAGAACCCAAATAATTTACTTTCAAAGTCATCTCTCACCCAGACTTTGATGCCCCACATTCAAATAGAAATTTTTGTTCATGGATGCAACCATCCAATGAAGATACACTATTAATCTCCAAGGTTACCTGTGAGAAATCAAGACTTGAGCAGAAGATGAACAGCCTGAGTTACCAGGTGTCTACACAAGGTGGTCTCGGATGGCAGCAAGCCAAAGGAGAAAGGTGCTACAGTGAGCTAGATGGACAGACTGGAGAGTACCAAGTTACAGTAAACAAAAGTCTCAAATGGCATGAAAGCCAGAGAAAAAGTGATGCTACAGTGAGCTAAATGGACAGACCTGTGCACAAGGCAACAGGGATCGGAGTAGAGACAAAAAATAATAAGGTACTAAAGAGATGTATGTTATTGTAGTTGAGAGAGAGTTGGAGGAGAAGGCACTCACAGATTTCTTTCTGATGAGGAAAGAATCTGGGATGAGAGTAAAGGGGTACATATATAGTATAAAAGAGTTCTCAAGTCACACATGACTCATTCCTGGAAAAGCAGAAATGAAAAAGCTCAAGCCAAACCTTTGGCCTATTCCAAACTCAAGCAACAGGTGACTTATTCCCAACACACGGACACTCAAGCCTAGGCTCATTCACTAATCACCACTTCTGTTCCCACAAGTTTCCTTCTCTGAGTTATTCTACCTATCACTTATTCCTACTACTGTAAACTACTGTGACAATCATCCAAATATATGAATCTTAACCTGAAGGCCTTGAAATTGAGTATCACAACATTACCCCTCTCTGAATAATAGTCACAGGCCCCATTCACCTCTCTCTGAACACCTGGAGCACACCTGTAACCCACCAAGATTTCTTCAATATCTATTTGTTGTTTGTTCAAGACCTCGGCAGCCCATCACCTTTTCTTATTGGAGTGAGTGAGGGAGAAAACTGTGCAATTGAACTGCCCAAACAAGGTCATGCAAGATTTCTAGGAGGTTAAGGAGGTTCATGAAATTCCCCAGAAGCTTATGCATTGGGAGTACAGTGATACACATACAGAACTCCCAAGAGCACTAGAAGGTTAAAAAATATGCAATACAGTCAAGTGTATTCCTCTCTTTGATTTAGGGAGGAAGAGGTGGAGATCTCAAGAGCCTTTTCAAGAACTACAGCACCTCAATCATTACTCAAGTTTTAAATCTGAAGTATGTAGAAAAAAATGTCTCTTTGAGCAGTGGCAGAGTGAGGGATAACCAAGGTATAATGACTGGTAGTCTGCTGTTCAAAGTAAGGTTACTGCAATTTCTTGCTGGACAAGGCTTTGCAATGAGGTGAGGTTTTGATGAAATGGATGCCAGACAAAGGAATGATGGGAGGGAGAGATTACCAGAGCTTGAGCTTACACTTCCACCTGGAATTAAACAAGATGTTCCTGGCCTATACACCCATCTTCTCTTTCTCAACAATCTCAACAAAAGTTTGCATGTTGATGAAATGGAACAGCAGAATGTACAGGCCTGTGCTCAAACAAGCAGGAATTGGGGTTGGTGCTCTATTAACCAAGTGCAATGTGATGCGCACATAGGATTGATCAGTTCTTTCTGAAAAGATAGACACATGTTGTATCCAACACTGAAAGTTTTTCATCACATGTAAAATAGGAATTGCTTGATAAAGCAATTTGATGTATCAAGTGGTTCAATAGTTTTTTTTTGCTACAGTTGTCTTCAAAAACCTCTCTCAATTTCTCACATAATTTCTATTCTACCATCACTCAATGAATTCAAACAGAAGAATTATATTTCACTTTAGTTGGTATCCTTTTTTTTGGAGGGTTTTTGACTCCCACCTACCCAAGCCCTAGAAAATCATCAGAAAATCCAAAAGAGTACCAATTAAAAAAAAGAAAGAGTAGATGTATCATTCAAGTACTAATTTGTACTTATGTTCATCAAGATATTTTCAGGGTGGCAATGTTACTCAGGGGTGGTCTAGCTCACATAACTGAGTGTAACCTGGCAAGTGATCCAACTGGGCACATACATTGCCAGCATTAAATAGGTTTCCAGATGGGAATATGCCTGATGATCAGGAATATAAAAAAAAAAAAGTAGTAAAATTTGAGCCTTTCAGAAATACAAGGTTTCCCTTTAGGACTTTTTCAAAGAAGGCTACATATAGAATACAACCTGTAGGTGTTTTGTTATTGCCTCAATTCCATTGGCACAATACAGGAAAGTGACAGCATTAGCATAGCCCTATAACCCACTCAGAATCTCCATATAACCCCTGCTCTCCCTCATTCTCAGTCTCTTTTCCCTCATCTGCAAAAAGAGACTGTGAGTAAAAACACCCAACCCTTTTTTCTTTCTTTCTTTTTCATTTCTTTCTTTCTCAAAACCTTAATCATCATTATCTGCCTCATAGACTTAGCACTTACAGTCATGTTAATCCCTCATACTGTTTCACCCCTGCAGATTTGTGCATAGATCACTTTAAGTCCACAGATCACAAGCAATATTCTGCTCAACATTTATTCCACCACCAAACCAATCACATCCTATTTCACGCTTTCCTCTTTAGGTACTTGTTATCCCATCATCATCACACCATGTCATCTCCTCACAAACCTGTTTCTTCTTCTCTTGTTTCTTCCCCAGGTCAGCGCACTCTTGATTAGGGCAGGTGTAGAGGATAGACTGGTGTCTTATCCAATATCTCATTACTTACTCATAGGTACAGTCAATCTCTGTAATCTTTCTCTCTTATCATCTGTGAAAAGAGACTATTTGTGCATAGATCAATTTAAGTCTGCAGATCACGAGAAATGTTCTGCTCACCATTTATTCCACCACCAAACTAATCACATCCTATTTCACACTTTCCTCTTTAGGTCAGCACACTCTTGATTAGGGCAGGTGTAGAGGATAGACTGGTGTCTTATCCCATATCTCATTACTTACTCATTGGCGCACTCGAGCTTGGTAGCACCTGTGTTTTGAGCATTCCCATGTTTCAAATAGCTCTACTCTTTCAATGTAAATGTAATTTTGTATGGGGTAACCTCAAAAACATACCATGATTTATGCAAAGGGGGACCATTCAGTTTTTGTTTTATGAGGTTTCCAGATGCACTTTACATTTCTTTCATTCTTTTTCTCAGCAGGCATATTCCCATCTGGAAACCTCAGTGAGGCTGGAAGTGATAGGGTTGGAGTTCCCTAGTCCTGAAAGGTAGGAGGAAATGGGAAAGTGGAATGATAAGTCTTTTAGGAGTTACAAACAAGGCAAAGGCCTACTGTAAGGCTACAGAAGTTGAGTGGTCAGTCCTAGGCCAACAGTCCCAAGTGACCTGTGTCTGTAGACAACAGGGATCTTGCCCACACTAGGTCGCAAGAACTATGTCAAGTGACCAATAAGAGGATCACTGCAGTAAGAATTTTACAAACAGTGAGGCCAAGCATAGATAAGGTAGGGAATCTTGTGGTCAAAGGAACTAAAGGGAAGGACTGGCTGTTTATTCAAGTCTGGGTAAGTGAAATATGGTGACACAACCAAACAAAGCTCCCAGACAGGCAATATTAATTGTTGAGGTTTCATTGGGCTGCTGAAAGTTGGTATGGTATGATTGCGTGAGGAACCAATTCTGGCACAGTGGAAAGACTTTTATTTATAGATGTTCTGGGAAACCTATGAGCCTATCAGTCAATGGTTTGACCCAGTACAATCATGGTGGTTTCTAATCAGAGTAGAATTCTTCTGTATCAATTTGGTCAAAGAGTACTGGAAAAAGAAATTTTGACCAAGGTCCTCATAATTCTATGGTCGGGATCTCAGGCCTTGGAACTAGTTTTTCCATATGATAGGCTATACTTTTCAAACTACCTTCTTCTCTCCAGAGTAGCTAGACTTTGTCAAAAAACTGTACATTGGTGTTAACAATTAACCCAGTTGGAGTTGATGTACACAAGCACAAATGTTTGTTTCATCAACCAACTACCCTGGATCAGATTGGATACACAAGCAAATTCTTGGTTTCATGAATTCATAAACAAACTTCTGGCAAGGTTCTAAGGGTACAGGTTTATGGGACTTAACTACACCATTATTGAGAAATTGGACCAGGTGCACAGTGTCTGTAGCTCACACCACCCATGTCGGGGGCACTAATTACTTGCATCTAGGGCCAGATTTGGTTTTTCCCCAAAAAATGGGCTCAAACTCATGTTTAACCTAAAGATGGCCTGCACATGTGTCACTCTCCCTCAACATCTCTCTCATAAAATATAACACTTTCCCCCATCCCATGACTTACCCCTCACCCCATATTAGGATGAGTTGAGGCTGAGTGAGATAGGTAGTGGATGAGTTGAGTAAAACATGAGGCTGATTTACTTCCTTGTGCTTGTTGAGATGTAATGATTCCTTATACATCTCCAAGTACATGGTATGCATCCACTTTTCAAAACCATGACCTTTCTGTTACATGGAAAAGCTCTTTTTATTTATTATCCCACAGGGCAGCTATGTGAAAAGCTTCTTCATCCAAGCTTCCCATAATTTTTCATCAATCACTCTCTCACATAAACTGGTTCAAAGTGTTTGCTGACTTTCTGCCCCAGGTCAACACTTCTGGATCAGTGCAAGAGTGTTAACCTCTTTGCTCATTTCACATGCTGGGATCTACAAGGGACACTTTTGCAACAGAAATGTGAAGCTTGGAGAGCCCTCGACGCTGGTGGTGGGAGTTACAGACACTGTGGTGCTATTTTTCTTACCATTTGTTTTGCACAATCATTGGGGGTGTCTGGCTCTTTTGGCCAATTTGTGATTTCTCACTTCATTGTAAGCATATGTACATTTATTCACAAATATAAGGCTTTACTTGGTTCTAGCAGTGTTATCTTATTCTTCATTATAGCCAGTCTAATGCTTATTGTAATTTACTAGGTCTTTGACACTGGAACTATATGACAAATTAACTAGTTAGATACTAGTTGGAGGCTCAGTCTTGACACTGGACCTTTGAATGATGATTTTTTTGATATTATTTTTGTCTTTTGATTTGGTACTGAAGATCTTCTGGTTCCTACTGGTAGGTAAGAGTTTAAGGCTGACAGATATCATTGCAAATCTCCTCCTTCTTCCCCAGGGCTTGATCTTTCTTCTGGTTTAACTTCATATTGCATGCAATACACATAAAGTAAGCAACCACATGCTTTGTATGTGATACTCAAACAACAAAGTATGCTTTTGGCCTAGAACTCACTTTGTGGTTAAGTGAGAATTAAGCAGCATGAGCAAGTCTTTTGTTTCAGTTGGGCCGTGTTGAACTGATAGCAAGCAGCCTGGTTCATCAGCATCTTGGTCATATTGCTGCTTGATCTGAACTTGGGCCCTGCTTGAAAAATATCATCTTGAGGTACCCTTTTGCACTCTTGGGCCTTTGGGAATGAGAAATGAATTCACAAGATATAAACAATTAAACCATTAAAAATTAAAGAGATGAGAACTCAAGATTAAAGATTCATTTCATTCAAACCTGTCTTTTAATTGTTGTGACCAACTTTTCAGATGTTCACAAGCTTTATCTAGAAGGGTGAGGGTGTGGGTAGAGTATATTGGGAGTGCAAAGTTTACAAGGATGAGCTTGATTTGTGTTCAGAACTTCCCACGTACCCCTAACCCCACACATCTTTCTCTTTTCTTGGTGGTCATTTTTGGCAATTTCCTCTAGGGAACTGATGAATCAAGCTATCATTCATGACCCTGATAAATGAGAGAATTCTTGGAACCATCATCAAATATAGAATGTGCATACATATGTTTTCCATGATGGTCTCCAAACAAACAAGGAATTGATCCCATGTCATCCATGTCATCTTCTATGGCCAGCATCTCCAATTCTTTTTTGGTTTTTGACACTGTCATGTTTCCATGAAAATGTATCTGAAGATAGGTATTCATATTCAAATATTGTTCCAATTTTTTGTTCCTTTGGTCAAAGTTAGACAACCTATCTGTTCCTCCAGAAGTTGTTGGAGGAGAGTGCAGTTGAGAGGCAATGGACTGATGTTTGGAGGTTGACCATTTGGGGGCATGTATCAAGATGAGCCAGGAATATACTATAGAAGCCATCCCACCCATCTGCTTTGGTCTGCTTTAATGCCCTGTTGTATCACTCAATACAGTTTATCCTGCATGTAAGACCTCTGAAGTGGTTGGTAAAATTTGCAGCTGTCTGCTCTTGATGTACCAATTGAAGTGTGGGTCAAATTTTGGTGGGGGTACAGGTGTGCTCTGGGTGGTCAGAGAGAAGTGCATCAATCTTGATGTTTTTTTTTTTGTACTTTAGCTAAGTTTATATAAGAGTGAGGCTACTGTAATTGAAACTTTTCAAGTTGTGACTTGAGTGAAATGACCAAGTTACTGATTGTTTAGAATTGATCCGGTCGGTCTCGTACTCTCCGAGGCGGTGGAGTCTGTCGGGTTTTCTGATTTGGTGGGGGTAGACCGGAGTTGACGAGGAAGATGCAAGACAAGAACTCGACTGCAGTCAACCAAAATACCACCGAACAGCAGATGATTAGAATATTTACATCATGAGCTCAACCTCGACTCACTTATCATCCAGTCACACTCAACCAAATACTGAAATATTTCAAAGCACTTCAAATACAACCATCAACTTAATCAGTCCAACAATCAATCCATCATTAAAAGTCGATTCTGAAATAACCAAGATACCGACTTCATCCTCCTCATCTCCTATCAGCCCTCAACACTTTCACCGACCCGCCCCACAGCTTAATCTCACATCTCATCTATTTCACATTGGATTACTCAACTCTCAACTTTCAGACATCCAACTCAATTGCTTTGGTCGACTTTACCGTCTTCACCGACTCGTACTCTCCCAAGTTCACTTCTTCAATGCTCTTCTATCCGGACCTTGGAATGACAATCTATCTCAACAATCAGGTCCTATACCTATCAGCTTCCCATCTCAAATTTATCGTTCTGCATTCGAATTCTGTCTCGCAAAGATTTACGGAGGAGAACTTAAGGTGGTACCACCACCATGGGCATACGTGAATGGTGAACCATTATTATTAGGTCGCACACATTCACTTTTATCTCGTTCAATTCGTCAAGTACCAGCAGATCGACATGTGTCTATAACTGATGAAGAATCCGCTTGGTCTTCAATTTTATCAAATGATCAAGATCAACCGGCTTCGCCTAGTTTTTTATGTTCTTTATTAGTTTGTGCTAATTATTTAGGTATGACCAATCTAGCTGAAGAAACGATCAGTTTAATTAAACGTACAATCACACCTTTTACTGTAGTTAAATATTTAACTTTTGCTGATGGTGGATCAATGGATGAAGATGAATTGGAAAGACAAGCTAGTTGTCGTACCCTAGAGTCTATCAGTCAAACAATTGTCTCTAATGATACACATCCTCATTCGTCCTCAAGTGCATATCAGCAATCAACAGAGTTTGTAAAAGAATCTAACCTATCATCAAATACGAGTCAAAACTCATCATCAACCGAAGAAGAAGGGGGGGATGAACGAGAGGGCTTACTTTGCCATGGCGCACCTGCACAAAAGATCGGACAAGCTTGTTCAGCTTGGTTATCAAAATGGGCAACTGAACTTATTGCACTTGAAGAAGCTTTGGTAGAAGAAGACGAGTACATTCTTTTACCACCTGGTCCACAAGAAACTTTGGTACTCGAGCGGTTTCCGTGGTTACGCAGACCTGTAATGAAGGTTTGGAGAGCAATGGGTGGTCTACCGTCGAGATGGATTCGGGTACTCGTGAGCAGTGATGCGTTGTTCTTAGGCAGAGATATCTGTGGGCCGCGTGATGTATCAAAATGTGGGGCAGGTGGCGAGTGGGAACGGTTCGGGCTTGCGAGACGAGTTATGGATCTCAGGGAGAGAGAAAGAGAAAAGAAGGGCTCAAGTGCTAAGGTTGATGACGAACTAGCCCGGATGTTCAACGATGGAATCTACTACTCTCACCTCGTCAGTCTTCTCACCCTCTCTGACCCAAATACTGGTCCTAATATTCATTGTTTTGTTTGTGAAAGAGCTTTGAGCAACTCTCGTTCATTGCCACCGATCGATCGCCAATCACTCAACAGAAATACGTCACCTCAACCCGTCTCCAACGCGCTCATTGGCTCGCAACCGAATTTAGGCTGAAGCTCAGCCTTCGAGCTAGTCTCACCCAATCATCTGACACCGTTCTCTCGCCAGATGACCTTCCGCTTTACGTCGTACCATCAGATCGAACGCGCAGACTCGACGAACTCAATTGTCCTATGAGACTTTCCGATCCATCTTACTTCGGTCTGGGACGTGATATAATTACTACACTTCCACCACCTCCAAACCTTTGTTTACTCACAATTTTCGAACCTAAGAGATTTTCAGCTGAATTTGTCAATCTAACTAGATTAAAGGACAAAGGTAGACTTTATAATCTACCAGGTCCAGATTCACTATCACCTCGTACAACACTTTATGCTGGTTCAAGATTCAGTTGTTATTTACAACGTGTAAGACAAAGTTTATTACCAGAACCACAATTAGGAGTTTATGTACATAGATTAGCAGAAGGAAGTGTAAACACCGAATCGAATTCTGTTTCATCAATTTCTGATTCTATGAGACAATTACAATTACAACCAAGCGTTGGAACTCATTCACTCTTTGGTGAAGGATCTAGATTACGTTCAGCTCTTGGACCGCGTCAAATCATTTTAGGTTCTACATCTAATTCTCTTATCGATCATCAATCACTTTGTCCTTCACCACCTTTATTATCACCTAATGTGGTTGAAGCTTACTTTGTACTCAGAGTTAATACGATGGATGGTACAAGTGGTACTATCTTTGAGAGCGCTCCTGATGGTTTCGCTGCATCTCAATCTTGGGGGTCAGTCTATCACTATTTATCATTTCCCTTTTTATCCGGTATATTGATGATTTGTATGTTTTTTTTATTGTCTGTCATAGGTATAGATCTCGTTCGATGATGGGACCCGAATACTTAGGTATAAGTGCAAAACAAATCCTTGGTTCTGATATTAATAATAAACAAAATGAAGAAGAACAAGAAAAGGAACAAAAGAATGTTTTGGGAAAGCTTTCGGGATTAAGATGTACGGTAGTGATTGGTCTAACTTGATTGTCCCATTTTGGTT
>KI575904.1:4182-15275 GCA_000500245.1 Cronartium ribicola 11-2
AAAAAAAAAAACATTGAATAAGGAGGTACACACCATTTCTCAAAAGCATGCCCTGAAGTCACCTTAATCTGGATGATTTTTAAGTGTTAAATTATTGTTTATCTGGTATGCCTTTCATTTATCAATCATCTCATGACAAATAATGTGATATACCTTAATTCGGATAGTTTTTAACTGTTAAATTATTGTTCATCTGGTATGCCTTTCATCTATTAATCATTCCTTGACAAATAACATGATCTACACTTATATAACTTGAGTCCAATTGTTTCCTAATTACACTAGCACATTCTCATTACACATCCAGTATCATTGCAACAGGCTTTTTCATTTCCTGTCCAATCAGGGTTCAAAGATATCCTGTCTCATCTCATTGTTTTGTACTTTTGATTTACAGATATCAATCTCTTTTACCCTCTTCATGGTCAGAATCTCAATATTACCTCAACTCAATTGATTGTCATATGTCTTGCTAATTTGGCTAAGGAACAAGTTACTGAATTGGTTCAACACTGCCTAGAGGGTTGGTCATATTATTTCTAAGAATTTTTTTTTGAAATCCAGTTATATTCCTTCAAAAATTAAAAAACATCTTGCTTCTAGAAACAGCAAGCATACCACACAGACTTGTAACCAGCAAATCATTAGTCATCATCAGGAGCTCTGGAGTAAAAGTAGCTTATCAATTTTGATCGGAACAGAATGGTACATACCAGTTGAACCTTTACCTGTTGGATCAATTCTCTCAAACTAGGTCAACCCCCTGTGACTAAGAAATTGTCAAAAATCAAGCATTTTGGCTTGAAACAATATTGAAGGGAGGAATTGAATAATCAAAGAGGAGGGAAGGATTAAAACAGAAAATTTGTAAGCAACAATTTACTTCAGATTTTTTGTTTTGTTTTGTAGAACAGTAACTGAGAAAATAGAGTTTGACTAGGGCATTATTCATAGTCAGTTACAATGTCAGGGTTGATAGGTTTCCACAGACTTTTGTTAGATGCAGAATGAGCTCCTGAATGCAGTTTAGTAGTAAGGAATCTTAAAGTGCTTGATTTAGACTTGGGACAGGATATAACTATCATTGAATGGTTCTTTTCCAATGGCCCACCACTGAATGGGTTTTGAAACTTACAACACATAGCATTGATCTACAAGACTAGGATCAAGAGCTTGCTCAATGTAAGTTCACTTTGGTTTGTGTTATAAAAAAAGCTTGGCATATTGACATGTTGTAAGGTGTGACTCTGTAGACCATTGACAAAATTTGGATCAATAGTAGAAATTAGACCTTTTTTTTTTTGTGTGCTGAAGCTGTTTTGCTTCCACATGTACACTGTACTGGAAGTTGTTGCATGGATTGGGCTCAATTTGAGTTGAAGCAATTTTGTAGTTGAAATGAATGATAGAACTGAATAAATTGTAATTTGTACTTGCTGGTTTCTGCTTTGGTGCTTAGTTATCACATTTTGGTTTCTCTGAAGTAACATTCTGGCTAGTGGCCAATTTTTTTTTTCAACGTGTCCAGCACTTAAAGTCATTTTGATAGTCTCTGCCTTATTCTCCCACAATGCTATCCCCAGTTTTGTAATGTGGTCTGTTTTGGACATGAGCTTACCAATGCTGCCATGTTCATCTTTGTTCATATCTCACTGTTTCCTCTTTTTTTAGCAAGAAAAACATCTCATTGGATAAGGAAGTATGCAATATCACGCAAAAGCATGTACTGGAATCACCTTAATCGGGATGGTTTCTAACTGTAAAATTATTGTTTTGATTTGTGCCTTTAGTATCTATAATTATGTTGAAATCATTTTGGTACTCTCTACTGATGGTGCTCCATGGTGCGGGCGCAGTCTGTTCTCCAGTACAGTAGGAGTCTGATATGGACTTGCATGTGTTTCATCATCAGGTGAGTTGTGTGCTGTCAACCGCCTCTGTTTTGAATGCATTATTGGGCCATGGTTTTACAGTACGTTCGAAAGGTGTTCCCATAGTGTATAATTTGGTGCTGGTTTGGTGAACAAGGTCTGTTCTGCGGTCTTGGCCATTTTTTCATTCTAAATTGATTTTCTTTATGATACCTGTTTCCGGTCTCATTACTCGCGCTGTGGGATTCGAACATGAGTCATGTTGAAGGCGTGGTGATATGTGGTTGTTCTGGTTTTTTGGAACTCAATGCATCAAATGAGAGTAGGCCTGAGCATGATGATGAACCGAGGACAGACGATATCAAAGTGTGATGAGTGAAGAAGAGTACAGTAAGTGTACACCGCCGAGTGAGCACCAGGGCGGTTGTCCGCGTTGAGAGTTGAGAGACCAAGTCACGCTTTGGTACATAATTATTGTTTATTTATTTTTATTTGTTCTTGAATTTCTTCCCTTCTCTTCTTAGTTGGTAGTTGAAATCAATTGTAAATAAATACCTTATTTACTATTAGTCCTGAACTCACCTCACCTCTCCCTCCTTCTCTGAACTCTACCCTGCTTAAATTAATCTATCTGCTTCTCTACCACTCTTCCACTCACCTCACCACTTTCCAAATACATAACAATGACTCACGAAAGTGCTCATGATGGTACCGATGGGTCTAATAACGATCCTCACCATCCTACCTCAGTTTCTGTGTGTTCCAAGCCATCCGCAGTACCCATCTTTCCCAACGAGTCCCTCCTTCGACACACCAAAGCACCTCAATTGCCCGTCATCCCATCCGAACTCTTTGACGCACTCTCTCGCACACGCACCAGTAGCCCTCCGCCAGCGCCCGTGGTTCCGACCGAGCTTTTCAGCGCCCTCTCTCGTACTCGGCCCATCGGTCCTCCCGATCAACCCACCCCTATCTTCACGGTCCCCATCAACAATCCTACACTTGCCCCACCCCCGACTCGCAAAGTTGCCTCACCACTCGCTCCGGTCCGGTCCAAGATCCTCAGCAAGCTTGTCGCCAGTGTCTCTACACACCCCACCTTACCTCGCTCTCAGCCTCCGTCCTCGACTTCCCCTGACCTCCCCAGTGACAGCCCGCCTATCTCCACCACCCACTCTCAGCATCCACAAGGCCATCGTAACCGCTCCCTCGGCTTCTTGCCTGATATCCCCATCACACCCATCAACCTCGACCTCCGCCAATCCGAGCCGACCCGACCGCTCTCGATCCGAAACAGCAGCATTGATCAGCTCACGGTGACCGAGCGAGCTCAGACTCCAGTCGAGCCCAACTCACGACCGTCTAAGCGAAAGACCGTGGTTGATCCGCTTGCCAGTAACCAGCCCAAGTCGCAGTCGATCAGTACTACCGCCGCTGTCAGAAACCTTCTTAATCTGCGTGGCTCTAATAGGACTCCGACTGGTCCTGTGTCCCGCTCAGACCACCCTCTTCCGAAGCCGCACTCAAGCGAGTCTGAGAACCCCACCTCTACCCAGCTCAGTCGACTCGATCAGCCACTCCGGCCATACTCTCCCTCCGGCCTGACCCCAGATCTACTGACATCTGAGAACGTGCCTTCGCCTCATCTACCGACCGCTGATTCGCCATCGCTCGAGCAACAGTCTAGCCGTTCGTCGTTCATTTACCTGCCTTCTGTCAGCCAGTCTACCACAACTGTCTCTCAATGCCCGGTTCCCCCTCACCTCCCCACCCCCTCTTCTGAAGATCACAGCCCCAACACTCAAGAGTCGTTTATGTCGAATCTCACAACGCCCAAGACGAAGGAGACGATCTGGAATCGGATGGGGTTCAATAACACCTCATTTGGCTCAAGCTCATCTGCCTCAGGTAGAAAAATGCTGCTCAAACAGCACCAACATCAGCTCGCTGATGTGCCGACGGAAAAGCTACTGAGGGATGTTAACCTGCCCCACAGCGCCCAACCCGCTATAGGGCACCAATCTAGTCTTAGCCCGTCTGGCAGCCGCGCGCGTACTAGCTTTTCTCTTGATCACTATATTCACTCACATCTCAACAATCACAACGAAAAGAAGTCCCTTCTGTCCCAACGCAGACATCAGACGGGCACCAAGGACTCAGTCTCAAGCTCTCGACGGCCCAAGTCAAAGCCTGAAGGATCTCGCACTGGCAACCTTCTCAGCAAGCGGAGCTCACTCAAAGCGAAGCACGACGTCCAAGAGGCAGGCTCCGAGCTCGGATCGCAAGCGTTGGCCCACTCATCCTCCGAGCTCTCGACTCAAAGCTCTCTTGATCATTTAGATTTGCTCAACAGTCGTTCGCTCAACGAGAATTTGGGCAACGGCAACGAAGAAGACATCCTCGAGGAAGATGCCGAGGATGTGCCATGGCCAAACCGCGAGAACTTTACGCATGACCTCCACGCGGGCCGGAGACGGGACAATTTCATGGATCCTGAAGACCACGACAGGGAACGGGGACAGGACGAATCAGTGGAGGATGATGGATCAGACTGTGCGATGGAACACAGCGAAGATCAGCCGCACGATCCAGATCTCTGCGGCCGAATGTCCACGTCCAACCGGCGACCGCACATTCACAGCACCGGATCAGCTGATTCTCCACATACCACGGCCGCCCATCTCCGTCATCTTCGCCAAGACGAATGTCACCCACCCACCTCTCCCTCCACAACCCATAGAGCTCTTCCGGGTCCGTCTCTTAGACATGTTGGTCGATCCCACCCAGCCTCGATGGCGCCATGTCAATCTCAGGGTGCAGCTCGGGCGCCGGGCGTAGCCCCACTCCCCTTCAGGCTCCCTAAAGACGCCCAAAAGACCTTCTTCAACAGCGGAATGCGCGACAGCCTCGATGCCCGTCGCGCCGCTATGACACATAGCCTTGATCCGCTCGCGATGCGGTTCAAGTCGTCGACCGCGCCAGTCTCGAGCCCGGCGACCAGCACGGAGTCTAAATATCGGAGTCCGAATGGCATTGAGGACTTTGGCGTGCCCCACACTGCTCCACTTTGCAACTTCCCATCCTTCTACCTATCTTCGGGGCCTCCGACGCCGACGAGGGCTGTGTCAAACTTATTGTATGACTCGCAGCGGGCTAGGAGCCTGAGCGATACCCTGTACAGGCGTACCACCCGGGCTCACCACTACCGTCATCACCGAGCATTCCAGGATCTTGTGTATTCTCCCAATGATCTGGGTAAAACTGAGGACAGCAGGCTTCGAGCAACACAAGAAGCGAAGGCGCGGAAACAGATGCCTGACTCGGAATCAGTGCTTGGCTGCTCACTCGACTCTCACCATCTCAAGATCTTCAACGGTACCTTTGGCACGCCGACTGTCGGGGGAACGACGCGCCCCGCCGACGAGCAAAATTCGGAGGAGGTCCAGGACCACGGACCCGGATACCTGCTCGATACCCCGGCAGCCGTATGTATTTTTTCGCTCTTATTTCCTCTTCTTCCATTGGCTGACTTGGTTTGCGTTTTTTTTTTTGTATCCTGGCTGCTTTTGTTGTTCAAAGAGGACCGCATTAAACGTCAAGGCAGACTTCACGATTGGAGTGGCCGGACCTAAAGGTGTAGGAAAAACAACAATCATCACGCGCGCGCTGAGAAGGCCAGTGACGGACCCAGTGATTCTTTACGAGGACGAGAGGACAAACAAGAGTAAGTGGCCCGAATATCCAGAACCTTCATAATAATAAGAAGAGAAACAATATCAAAAAAAAAAAAAAACTGACGGGCATGTTGTAGTCATTTCGTATCTTTCCAGCGTTTCCAACGGCGCTGGCCATCAGCGTACGGTGCAAGTATTGGAGGTGGATCAGGCAGTGCTAGAGGAGAAGATTGTAAAGAAGGATCACAAGGAAGGATTGATTTGGCCCAAGTGTTTGCCTCCGCTCGATGGAATCTTGCTTTGGTACGTTGTTGTAAGCGGATGGGCTGCTGACGAAAGAACAGTCAAGCTTTCAATGTTTTGTTTCAGTTGGCTAATGTGGGCTGACATTTTGTAGCTACGACGCGATGGATCCTACTGCGCTCGATCATTTGCGCCCGTTGCTTCGTAAGAACCAGACCTGATCCCTCGAAACACGCCTGTTCATGTTCTGACCTTTCTTTCTTTCTCTCAGATTCCTTCTGGACTCGCGGAGGGATCTCGTTGATTGTGCTAGCTTGTAAGTCTAACAAAGACGAGAAAATGAATGCAACAAGCCCACTGAAAGCCGCTGAATTGGTGAACGTTTATGGAACTGGTGGGTATCTCTCTTCCTATATCCCCATTTACTGGCCTGTATAGTAGTGGGTGTTGATTGATAGATGATGAGATTTAGGCATGATCCAACTTGATGGCGGGCTGGAGGATGCGGGGAAGAAGATGCGAAATTCGTTCAATTGGCTCATGAAGGCCATTCGGGAGGCTCGAGGTGAGAGTGTGATTAGTTCCCGCCCTATAAGTCCGATCATGTGTTGATGAGGCTTCGCCTTTGCATTCTTGTACTCAGGCGAATCTCGGTCTTACAGCAGTGCGTCGACTCACGTCCTTGACTCTTCACATGATGACGAGCCCCACTCGCCCTCGACATCCATTGTCGCCCAACACTATCTCCAACACGACCACCCTCCTGTTGGCGGCAATGGTGGGCGCCATCTGTCGGACCCGAGCGGTAATCCGAGGCCGGTGACGCACCATCTCGTTCGGAAATCAATTAACGCTTCTGACGAGACGTCGAAAACATCTGAACGCGTCGCTGGTAAGGTACCGGAAGACAACAGACAGGACGTAAGCAAGGTAGGTCAATCTTCAATGTGATGTCTTATAGGACGAATCCGGCTTCTGACTGGAAAAATCTCTCTTACCCTTGAACAGGACCGTCAGGACTCCACGGTGCATCGGCCGAGCATGATCTCTGTGCAACTTGAGACGGCTGATGAGCATGGTGAGTAGAAGGAACGCGCGTGCCCATTGGCCAGCGTTGAGCTTGATCTGATCACGTTTGCTTTGGTTACGCTGAGCTAGGTCAAGAACATGAGCGTCAAACATCGAGCTCGGCATCTCCGTTGCCGTCGCTACCCACACAGACCGTCGACCCTCCCAAAGACAGCGGACTTGCGCCGCCACAGGAGATACCGACGAGTGCGTCCAGTAGGCACGCAGCTCAAAAAGCGATCGTGATGAGCCAGTATGACCCCTCGTTCTTTTCGTCTATTCATCTCCAGTCCCTTCCAGACCAGCCGATCACTGTTTCTGATCTTCTCGCCTGTCTTTATTGTCTCCCACATCTTATTTTCCTTTCATGTATCGCTTGAACATTCCCTGGTTGTCTCGTACATTGGTAGACGAGGCTCGGAGATGGACATGCACCTAGACAAGCACGCCATTATCGACAAATTTGTGTTTGCGACCGTGAGTGGGAATGGTAAGTTGTTTGGGTCTCTGTGATTGGGTCCAAAGAGAGGATTGCTGATAAGATAGGATGACATGGTGGGAATCCAGAGTCGAGCTTTGTGGACCAGTTTTTGATCGTGTTTAGGAGATTTGCGACGCCGTTTGATGTGTTGAGCGCGCTGATTACTAGGTTCGAGTTTGTGTCGTACCATTTGGAGGATGACCCACTCCTTACACGCTATGCACACATGAAGTAAGATTTTTATTCCCGACTCTAACTCCTGATCTCATCTCCTGATTGTTATTATCATTCTTTTTGCTAGAATTTGTCATGTACTCATGACATGGGTGGAGACCTATCCGGGAGACTTCGTGAAGCCAACGACACTGACAGTGCTCAAGGCTTTCAATACTCTGATCTTATCTGCCACCTGGCTTCTCCACTATGCCGTCGAGATCTTACCGATGTCAAAAGCGATTGGACAAATGGTGGACGAGGATGCGGGTTGGGCGCTTCCGGACACGACGGACGAGAGTACGGTCGAGGACCTCCTGCAGCACCTCACCCGCCTCAAGGCCGCCCTGGCTCCTGCCCTGCCCAGGGCTGCGCTCGGGCTCGAGTCTGAGCATTCCCCGACGGATGAGATCTCAAAGCTCGATCCGGAACTTAACACTACCCTGACTGACGCCACTTCGACCAGTTTCAGGCGTGCGGAGGAGGAGAGCCGCGCTCGGATGCCTAACAAGCTTCGTGAGACTACTCACAATGACACCCAGTCTAGTCTTGGTCTCAAGAGTACTGCCTCGAGCTCGCTGCAGGTGGATCCCAAGGCGGATTCGAAAAGCTTGTTGGAGCACTCAAACCTGCTAATCGGGTTACCAGACGAGCTAATCGCTTTACAAATCACACGGCTCGAGTGGGACATCTTCGCGGAGATGAAGGTGAGTTCCTTGATGTTGGTAAGCAAAGGAGGAGTTGAGTTCCTGACCTGATCTCGTTGTTCCAGCCCCGTCATTTGATTCGATATGTGCTTGCGCCAAGAGATCCGAAGAATCCGAGAGTGGCGCTGAGAGATCCTAATAGCCCGATTGCGCGCTCGACGGATTACCTCAACCACCTTGCTGCTTGGTGAGGCACCATTCGTCTTTGCCTTTTCGAATGTGATTCATTCTATTTTTTTATTTGTTATTTTGGATCCGTCTATGATCTTTAGGGCGAGTTCTATGATCTTGATCCAGGAAAAGTTGAAAAGCCGGGCACGCGTGTTATTAAAGCTGATGAAGGTAGCATACGAGTTACGGGACATGGATGACTTCCATTCACTTGTTTGTTCATTTCTGTTTTTCTTTCTTAATGCAGTCGCTTTGAACTTACCCACATCAATTATGTTTTGTTGCGAGTTATAGATGGGTGTGTTGGCGGGGATTGAAGCTCAGCCGGTTTATAGACTAGAGGCCACGTTTGAGGTGGTGCAGCATATGGACCTACAGTCCTATCGAAGATACCTCAGTCTCAAGCGTCTCATGAGCTCCCAGCGGTCGTTCTCGGCCTACCGGCTTGCGAGACAAACGGCTAGTGCGCAATGTGTGCCGTACTTGTAGGTCCACTTCTTTGGAAATTCGGACGCCAAACCTGGAGCAATCACTCACCATCATTTGTGGGCAGGGGTACGTACCTCCAA
This sequence comes from Cronartium ribicola 11-2, assembly GCA_000500245.1. Classification (NCBI taxonomy): domain Eukaryota; kingdom Fungi; phylum Basidiomycota; class Pucciniomycetes; order Pucciniales; family Coleosporiaceae; genus Cronartium; species Cronartium ribicola. Next base: position 13,180 of record KI575904.1, read on the forward strand.
GACATCACCGCAGTAAACGAAGTGAAGGACGACATGCGGGATGGGAAGGTGAACTGGACGAAGTTTGGACAGATTGCCAAGGCTTCAGCGACGGTGATCGAATGCGCGAAGTTGGCACCTGAGATCGAGCCGGATGACCGCGTAGAAGGCTTGATAATTCGAGTGCCAATTTTAAGCGAGGATGTAAGTGTACTTGGTTGTGCAGGGATGAGATTGTACTGAGGGCTGATATGTTTCCGGGAATCATCAGGCTCAGTATGAGCTCTCGTACAAGTGGAAGCCGAGGGCAGGTGGATCTCGTGTGTTGGGTGTGAACGGGTCGAGAGCGAGTGGGATCGGGGGAGCTCATTCAAAAGCAGCGGGTGCCAGCTCGGTAGCGGTGTCAACAAGTGGTAGTGGGACTGGAGTGGCCAAGAAGGGCACTCGCAAACTTAGACAATTGATCAATACCGCCATGCAATGATTTGTCTTTTCTTTTCTTTTTTCTTTTTTGAAAAATTAATGATTTGTCTGATTTAGCGAACGATTCTGTGTTTCATTGTTTGTTTATTTATTTTGGTTTTCTATTGCTTTCATGCCCAGTTCTTGCTCCTTTACTTACTTTATTATGCTACTTCCTACAGTTACAGTATTTACACCCAAACGGTAGCAGATGGGTGAGATTATGATTTTCTTTGTGGACACAATGCATGTTATTTTTTTTTTTGACCTACTCCTTTTTATTTTTGAGGCAATCTGGAACTTGCTGAATGCTTTTTAGAGTGGGAAAGGGAGATCGAATGAGTAGACGGGAAATGGGTGGGTTAGCTGCCAAAGGAATTTCGAATTGGTGTGTTGTGTACAGCGGGAATTGGACGTATATTTGGGTGAGGGAGCGCCGGGCATTTGGTAATTATGTCAAAATGGTTGCTCACTGAGATAAATTTTAAAGGTCACAGAAGGTCATGTCTGGTACTCCATGATTGAAATGGGCCAATTCATATGAATCGTAGTGGTCTGAATTAAGGCAACTTGGAGTTTTTTTTAGGATGAATATGTTATTTGGCCACAAAGCATTAAAAGACAGTGATGTTAACAGAAGATGATGCTGTTGGTATTCCATTCAGAAGGACTTGATATCTGTTGGCATGGATAGGAAGTGCTGATTCTGGTTTACTGTTCCAGAGGCGTTCCTCTTGAACCGGCATGTAATCCAGCTTCGGGTCGAGTGTGATACCATAAATCAAGAATCACAACCTTTTTCGAAAGCTTTCTGTGTGCCGAATCAGTTTTGCCCAGTTGTAACTTCATGACTCCTTGGGTCACGTAATGCATAAATCTTAGGGTGCGTTTGGCAACCAACTCCAAACCTGAATGACTTCTCACACGTTCTTCCCAAATTCGGGGCAGAATCAGGTAAGACCTAGTGAATTAACTTCAAAGTTGGTTGGCCCGTTTGGTCAACCAACTCCGAAGTGAATTCTTATAGACTTTTTACCACCCTGAAACTAAAGCTTTGAATGTAAGATATCTATGTGCTCGTCCTCAACGGATAATGCGGCTGGTTAGGTCTCCATTATTACAGTCTATGTCACTCACCGCATAAATCTAAATACTTCCTTTTGAACCGTCAAAATAAACAAGCAAGCCCGAGCTTTTGGACTGGATGAGGGAGGAGCAACGTGACTTTTGCACTCTTGCGGTCTGTAGCTTGAAGATGGGTTTAGGTATGTCAGCCCCTGAGTACTTGAGAAGTACCATGGAGCTGCAGATGGTTTTATAAGTACATTCTTACTACACCTCATAGCTCAGTTTCGAGGGCTATAATTGAGAATTCACTGTAAAAGTGAAATAAAATCACACATTACAGCACGATTACACCACCTCTGGACTACCTGTTGAACTATCCAGAGCAGTGTACAGAGCGGTAGCGTCGCTGCCGTCGCCGCCGTCGCAGTTTACAACCCCCCCAAAATCGCACCAAGTCCTCATTTACTATACATCATACTTACATATACACCACCCACCTACACTCACCCAGACAGTACTGTAAGTGTAACATTGTCTGTCACCTGCTCAAGTAAGCAGTGACTTTCCAATCGGCAATCGCCCTCACC
>KI575915.1:1101-22659 GCA_000500245.1 Cronartium ribicola 11-2
CCAAATTTGTCTATGTGGCTTCTGCAACATTGAGACCTTCTGCATGGTTCCAGTGTGGACACATGCAACTCAACTTTAATTCTATTCAATCTGCCTATTGACTTCACTGGTCTTTCAGACCACACAATGGATGTTGGTTTGAAAACTGACTGATATTTCTTTGAGAAAGCTCTGAAGTTGCTGGATTCCCTGGGCGGCCAGTGACCAGTAAACAGGGGCTTTGAATGCAAATTGGCATAAAAAAACAAAAAAATGGCCCAAATCTAATGTGAGAGTCTGACTTTTACATTTGAGCTACAGTGCTGTACAACCAAAAGGGAACATGTGAGATTTCGGCAATGTAATTCTCTCAGGGGATCTCATGCAAATCAAAAGATATATCTTATTTTGGGAAGTAAATCCTATGAATAACTTTAAGCTTTCAGAAAACAATAAGAGAGAGAAGAAACAAAAGATTTCAACAAGAGGAAAAATCACAACAAGGTTGGCAAGATGACTTAGTATATATAATAGAGCGGAAGCATTAATTGAGAGTGAAAAAAACAAGAAGGACAAAAGAATAGACCATGGAGGAAAACAAAGGACTAGGAATAGTACAGATTGAAAAATAGGAACATGTTAGAGTGTCCTGAGAATGTTAGACAGTCATTTTTTGAGAGCAGCTAGGACTTGGTCATAGTTGGTGATTCCCTTATCCGCAACCTCTTTGGCATCATCAAAGTGGGCATCATTGAGGGAGATGAGAAACTTCTGGCCTAGATTTTCATCAGTAATCTTTCCACCTGCACTTTTGAATTCCGTGGTAACTACTTGGAAGGTCTCTAGATGGGCTAGAAGAGGTGTTGATGGAGCTTGAATAATGAGGTTCAAAGCATGCTCTAGAAGAAGTTGTGCCTTGTTCGTCTTTCCGGCATGATGTTTGTTGATAGCTGACCATAGCTTTGCAGGAAGACTTTCTGTTTTAGCGCCAAAAGAAGAGTAAGCTGTGACCTTAGGCTCAAATCTAGTGCAATTAGCAGAGTCCATTTTTTGAAGAAGCCACATGGTAATACACTTCTTAGCAACCTTGTGTACAATGGATCCAGCTTCATCCTTGATCTTGTCAGTTTTGATATATTTGGAATAATATAATGAGTCCAAACCATCTCAAATATCTGAGGACCAAATAAAGTAGTTTTCATCACTCAGAAGGTGCTTTGGACAAACTTTGCTTAAAGCTTTATTTACAAATACAGCCTGTAGCTTCCTCACCATCTCTTGCATTGAGATTTGAATGGGTTGAGTTGACATCTTTGGCTGGGTTACAATTGGCATTTGTTGGGTCAGCGAGTGTGATATATTGATAATAGTTTGATCTCCTTCTTTGGAGACTGAGTTCTGAGTGGAAGGTGGAAGTGAACTGATAGATGTTGGATTGAATCTGTACTCACTCATTCAGGTGTGTTTGCGGATTGATTTGAGAAATGTCTCTCTTGCTACCATGAGAATGTTTGAATGTTTGAGAACACCTGGTGGAATGGATAAAGGTACTAAATAAAACAACAGGTCTCTTCTGCTCTAAAGAAGGTATTGACCTATTATAAGGTTCAGTGGGTAAATGATGAGCAGGGATAAAAAGAAAGTTGAGCTATAAGCTCTTCTGGTCTAAGGAATAAAGGAAAAACTACAGAGAAAACAGTAATGTTCAGATACTCTCAAATAGAAAGGTAAGATAGTATCAAGAAAAAGAAAGAAGGAAAGTTATGGGGTACGTACGTTCTCTTTCCAAAGACAAGAGGAAAGAGAACATACATACTCCTCCAACCAACATATATATACATCACTCTTTGATTTCTTTTGGTTGGGGTTTGGTTTCCTTATTGGGGTAAAGTAAGTTGTCTATATTCTCACATAATATGTCATGGATGAAGGTGAAATTCTTAATGATCTTCTTTGCTGTTCAATGATTTGTAAATTTGACGTTGGTGTTTTGTCGATTGAACACCGACATGTCCCAATTCCATTGGCACAATACAGAAGAGTGATAACACTAGCATAGCCTTATAGCCCAATCAGATTTACCATGTATCCCCTCCACCTCCGCACTCTCAGTCTCTCTTCCCTCATCTGTGAAAAGAGACTGTGAGTGAAACACCCAAACACCCATTCCCTCCTTTCTTCTCTTTCTTTCTTAAACCTTAATCATATTTTTTTCTACTACATTGTTCTGACACACTCACACACATGTCAATCCCCTACATTGCTCTACTCCTATAGATTCATGCATTTTTCACCTCAAGTCCGCAGATCACAAGCACCTTGTTGCTCATTAACAACCCCATCACCAGACTGCTCACATATTACTTCACGCTTTCCTTTCTAGGTATTTTTGTTATTTCCTCATCAGCATGTCATGTTATCACCTCACAAACCCTCCCACCCTCACCCACATTCTCGACACTCCTCAACACCAAAGCCCTGTCCTTACCTGCAGCCTAGGTCCTCCATGTTCCTATTTCCATTTCCATTTCCCCCTCACTTTCTTTGAGCGCAAATCATTTTCTTCCTCCCAGTGGAGCCAGAAATAGTTAATGCTACCCAAGCCCCACTGATGTGAGTTGGGATCTACTGTCTCACCCCCTCAGAGACTTTAAGAGGTCTGGCAAACCCACTACAGGAACATTGTCCTGCATCTAAGAAGGTCCACCCAGCCTTGCCCATCTGGCATGGTAGGACTGGCTCACATCAGTTGGGTAAGGAAAGCTGAAGCTTGCCTCTGCTTAGCCCCCTGTGGACTCTTTCCATGTTACCTCCTAATTTTTAATCTCTTCCTCCCTTTTCTCAACTATGTCCTTCTCACTACCTATGCCAAGTTTTCTCTTGTCCTTGCTATGTTCTGCTTTATGTCCCTACAACACCGCCCGAGTAGTACTACGAGTAGTCTCACCCTAACCACTTTAGCTCCCACCTAAGTAGCCCTCTTGTAGTCCTTTAGCTTCGGCCCTCTTGACCTGCTTTAGGCATATTTGTTCTCAATACAGTATTGTTTTTACCCTTATAGGGGAGGTAACGCACTATAAATATTTTAATTTAAAAAAAAAAAATCACCTCACAAACCTGTTTCATTCTTCTTATTCTTTCTCTTAGGTCAGCGCACTCTTTTGAGCAGGGCAGGTGTAGAGGAGAGAACAGTATCTCACCCCACCTCACTACATACTCATGGGAACCTGTGTTTCGAGCATTCTCAGAACAGTACGAAACTTTACAATTTACTGATGACTAACATAGAAAACTAACTATCATGACACTCGTGTGCAGAGTCCATAGCCGAAGGCAGCCAGAGTGAACGCTCATGACCAGGGAGCGGTCTGACATCGTATCCTGTGCTGAGGAAATCCACGAACATGTCGTGGCATCAACCTAGGTGAACGCCGCGCCAGTTCATAAAGGCCACGCGTCATGATGAAAAGGGTTCACGACGCATTGAATTAACGTCAAGTCTTCAGACTCGGACCCTCATTTCGAGTGATCTTTTTCTAGTCGGGAGAAGAGCAAAGACCGTCTCGTGGGTGGGAAACAGACGCTCATGCCACGTCTTCGGGTTTCTCGCGAGGCAAAGCAAATTTCTCTCGATCACCTTTGACTTCCAAACGCTTGACCGTCCACGAAAGCCAGAGCTGGAGACAGCGATATCGACAAAACACTTCAACAAACAGCAGCAGATAATCACAAGTCTGCAGCGTGGTAGAATGATCTGCTCCTGACTTGTATGAGGAGCCAGCAGTGGACTGCGTAGACCTGCGCAAAGGACACTTTCCGTCTACAAAAATGCCACATGAGACTCCGCTTGGCAATCGACTCATTCAAGTCAGTCATCACATCATGCGCCAACTCTATCATCATAGTTTATCACTTCTCCTTATCACATATCTGGTGTCAGGTCAGTCCCTTGACACCAGATGTGAGACCGGTCCTATCTCTCAAAAGACGTGGATTGACCTGAAGATAGACTCATACCTTTCGGACGGAAAAAGTTGGAATAACTCCACCCTCGAGGTTGGCTCACTTTGATTCAAGCTTTTCAATTTTTCTCTCCTAAATCTCTTCTAATCTTCTATTTACATCAATTGATACAGGAATACGCCAAGTCGGTAAGAGCAAACAACTTTCGTTGCGGTATCGGTCAGCAATGCATGATCGGACAAATCTGTAGTCCAGTTCAAGCCCCGGATTGGCATGTGCTATACGCGGTGCAAGAGTTGAACTTGAGGATGAACCTTTTGTACAAAATTTCTGCTTTTGCTATCGACATAGTCAAAGGTGCGAGAACTTGAGGAACAATTCTCTTCCTTGTTCCTCTACTTCCACGCCGGAACAAAACGGAATACTTACGAATTGACTTGACTGTAAACTTAAACTCCAAAAGAATCCACGTCTGCGCTCCTCAGTGACTTGTTCGTTCGCTCTTTATATAATTCTAGACGCACGTGCCGGCACTTGATCAAGGTTGATGTGATGCTGACATCTTTTCTCATACAATTTTTGCTTCAAAAAGGACGGAACCCGACTCAGGCCCAAAATCACTGATGACTTCTGCATTATTTGTTGGATTATTTGCATCACTTGCTGGACTGGTTACACTTGCTATTGCCTCGGTCTCGCCCGCATCGATAGCGGTTGAATTCTTTGCATCTTCAGCTCTTCTTTCAACAGGCGCAGTTGTGACTCTACCAGACATAGCGCCCATGATATCCACACGCCCCGAGCGACAAGAGTTTGTATCGGTATGCGTGATCAATCCTTCAGCACCCTTTGTTTTGAGGAAAATTGACTTCTTTATGATATCCACACTCAGCTTGCTACCATAGGCTACGTGATCTCAAAGTGGGGACTCGAATATCATCGTAACCTCAATGAATGGGTAAAAAACCTTTTACAGGCTCCCATGAGTTCACCTGGTGGTCTAATGAGCATCCTTGAGGGTGGGAAGTTTTTTTTAAGCCAACCAACTATTCCGGTTGAGCAGCTACTCGATGGTTATCGTGACGTGCTCCAGGCTCGCGTCGTTGTGGCTGTCCTTAGAGGTAAGGTACGTGTTGATATATTTGCATACTTCAAGAAACAAGTGTTCATAATTTCTTCCAATGGTCACCCTTCTTTGTAGAATGCATTCATTACACGAGGAAACGTAAGTTAGTATACTTGCAACGAGGAGATTTATGTGTCTGTACATGTGTTCTAATCTCTTCTTTCCCCTCAAAAAAAGGATCTATGTACCGGTAAAGGGCCAAATGGAGCTGACGTCGGAAGTGATCAGCTGTCGTGGTGTGATAACTCTGGGGTGTGAGTCCGATGACGCTATAAAGAAGCCTTAAAGTTCATTCAACTAATATGAAAGCACCGTGGCTACTCAGGATGATGAGGATAGTGACTGCAAAGGGTGACAAGGCTTCAAAGAAGATCTACGCCAGTGAAATCATTGCAGCCAAATATGGTTTCTCAACTGAACTTCTCACCACTTCATCTTGGAATTGTCAACAGAAATATGGCATGGGCAAAGACCCATACAGAAACAAGTGAGCCTAACGCCTCAATCGTTCCAGTAATCACACGAATGCAGTATGCTAATCAGTAGTTTATCCAGACCTCTGCCTAATGACATTCATGCTGAATGCGTAATCAATCTACCTGTGTGTGATTGCACTAGAATAGGTGAGTTTAACTTAATTTTGAATGGTAGGGTGCTACTTGCTCAAACAGGTTCCTGGGAATTCGCAGATATCCAAAAAGCGAGGCAAGAGCATGGGTTGGTTGTTGCCTGCCGGGGGGTTGGTTTCCTTCCCATATAATCAGTTGGCTTAGATGCCATGGTTTGGGGGCGTCCATTCAAATTATTGATGTGTTGGGGCATTTGACATCAAATATTTGCCATGTTTTCATCACAAGTGATACCAGGGCAGTGAATCTGGAGATTTTCCCCTGTTTTTTTTTTTCTCTCTCTTTAGCCCTGGAGCCAATTCTACCTACTCTTTTTATGCTAATTAATGGAAGCAAAAAGATCCCATTAAGTTCATAGTTCTCATCAAATACAGTTTGAGCCAAGATATGAGTTTTTGTGCAGGTCAAAAAATGCTGAGGCAGTTCGTGGCATTACCTAGCAGTTTCAGGTTCCATGATTTACTCAAAATTCTCGACTGTCATAAGCCGGTAGGTCAGTGTGGGCTAAGCTTGAGCCCGCCTTGTCAATGCCAGGCTTGCCTTAAGCCGAGCTTAGTTCGAGGATTTTTGATGATCTGGATCAAACCCCGATCCCGAACACCGTGAATGACCTGTGTCCCGAACACGCAATGTCGGGTCGAGTATTATGGCTCTTGACTGAACTGAGAATCTGTTGAGATGACTGTTATGGTCCTTCTTCCTCCTTGCTTGATTGATACCGGTGAGTAGCTGTAGCATCGATGCCTACAAGTTTCAAGCCTTGCCATAGTCCATTCGGCGGTGCAGTTTCTCGTTGTGACGGCGAGGGGGCCAAGCACCAACTCACATCCTGCATAATGGTATCACTTTGTCTGATTGATACTCGGCCATCGCCTCGATGGAAAGGGTCCTTCTCCGGCCAAACTGGCCTCCGTTTCGAGGTGTCTCACTGGAACAACACCACATGTACATCTAAGGTGATAGGATCAGTTTCCCACAATCAGGAAAGTCCCCTCAGAATGCCTAGTTTTAGCGATTTTGGTCACAGCTTGAGATCCCGTCCACGCACGTAATCGATCAAAATATGAGCCCTCATCGAGTGCACATAGAATGAAGGCGACAAGTTTGACTGGTGTCGAAGACGCACCGTTGTAAAAGGCGAGGTAGTCACAATAACCAACCCTCCCGGTTCACAGATGAGTATAAAACAGGACCTCAGGTGCCTTTGATGAACATTATTTCCATCACTTCCGTCCTCTTTTCCAATCACATTTCACCGTTATCCATCTTTATCACCCACAGTCCTTTTCATTTTTAATCAATCATTTCACTTCACCCAATTTAACATTGCCACTCTGCATTCACAGTATCCGTGAATAAGCATTTGTTATCAAGTCACCCAGTCTTTACTAAACAAAAGGATGAACCCAAACTCTATGTTGAACGCGGTGCTTTTATCGCTTTGTCTTCTTTCGACAAATGCTCGGCCAAATCCATACGCAGGATCTCTGGGGGCTCAAAACTCGACAGGTGAGCTTCCATCATTGATTTGGAGTTTTGGCGGTTGCTGACAATTCTCAATGTTTCGTATGCAGATGGCCAATATACCGCTTCCTCCAGCACGACTACCTCGACCACTACTACTACTAGTCGTTCTTATGATATCCATTTCCATCGTGGTTACTCTGTCGTCCTCAACAGCTACCCGCTTGGAGGAGATGGGGTAATGTGCCAGCATCGGGCCCAGCCAAACTCCGTACAATCTACGGGGACATTAGGGACACCTGTGGGATATGCCAATCAAAATCAGAGCCCGATGATGATGGCTGGGGTCCCTTCGAGAACAATCAAGTCCTCTTCAGATAGGAGTTTGGCAAGTCAGATGCAGGCCAACAACGGAACGGCCACAAATTACATTCCATCGGCTTCACAAAACTCATACATGATGACTGGAGTTCCCGTTCAAAGAACTGCGTCGTTTTCTTCAGGTGGAGTATCGACGAGTCAAATGTCGACGAACAACGGACTTTCATCAAGCTATGGGGCGCAAATTGCATCGCAATCGCAAGTTCCTTATTCGAGTAATCTTCAGTCTCAAGGTGGGATGGGATCCAATTCATACGTCAACGGAGGTTCGAACGGTCAGGTTGGCGCTCTTCCAACAGGCCCACAGGATCTCAGTCAATCAGTCCCGTACCCCTATTCTGGATCGTCACAATCTTATTCTGCATCCTCGCCACAATCCTATATTGTTAGTGGTTATGGCTCAGGCTCTAACAACGGCACCTATTCCGTCCCGAGCGGATCAGCAAGCAGCATTGGCGCCAATGGCATGTATTATGGAAGTGGGGGAGCCGCTGTAGCTACGCCCTACTCATCTTCTTACAGCAACCCGTTAAGCGCTACAAACTCGTCGAGTGTAGGCGTACCGGAAGTCTTGAACCTTTCCTCTGCCAATTGTCAAGTGCAGTGTTATCCGAGTTCGTGTTTTCTTTCATTTGATCAAAAGAGCGTCTCCTATGAAGAGGGCTGATTCAATCGTTTGAACAACCAGGCGTCTATCAATCACCCAACAAGGTACTTTTCAATAATCATATTTTCTGTGATGAGGAGATAATCTGCAGTCTGTGTTCAGTGTGCTGATTACAATACTTGTGCTTCTTGACTTACTCGTATCAGAGGGACTGTCAACACATTGTTCGCACGTTGAGTCAACCAGGACTGGACTCAGTTAGCATCCAGCCCAGTCAGTTTGTCCCTGAAGAGTTCTGTACAAAAGACTGGTGCTGACTCTACTTTCTGCCAGACTCCCGACTTTACGTTTCATACAGAAGTTGCATAGTCATATTGTGAGTGGAAACAATCAAAAGACCCAATATTTGTCAATTCCATCGAGCTGATGAATGGGACTCTATCTCTGCACTGCTCCTATGCACTTGATCTTGGACTTTTTTTTTCACCTTGATTTTGGAATAATCAGCGACAATCCCTCTTCACAAAACCCACTAGTCATGGTAAGCATAAAATTTCATAGGATGACACTACATGCCTATGTTGATCCTATAGCTGACAACAATATTGGTCTTGCCAAAAACGCCTTTTTTGAAATCAAAGTTCGACTGGAACAGGATGTCTTATGTTGCCTCCCTGGTGATCAACAAGTGCGCCCAGAGTTCATACACTCAGCCTGAGGTAAGTGACACAATCAAATACTTTTTGTTTCAATTGATAAGCTTACAATTCTTCCTTTTTCACAGGGTGGTTCTTGTATTTTTGGAGGACAACAAACTAGCACCGGCTATTCTTCGGGGCGAGGACGAGCACTGCGGAGCATTCAAAATAGTGGGGTAAGTTTAATCATCTGATTCCCCCGATGCTAGATACTATAGTGTAACTCAAGCGTATAAGCAGTATATGACTGACAACCCCCTTCCTTGATTTCAGATGTTGGTCTCTGTCCAAGCCCGCCATAATGTCAACGGCAATCTCGACTTTGATGATGACAACCCTGTCTCATTGAACTATTAGACCAGTAGCCACCATGATGTTGTGATCTAGCTGAATTTGGAGGTTTATTTGATACTATTTAGCAGCTAGTGTGGAGGTTTATTTTTTTTGTATAAAGATTGAAGGACAGTACTGCATGTAAGGTTTTTGAAGCCCAATCAAGGACGTTCAAGAATTTTCTTTTGTGTTTGGCTTACCAAAAAATACATAAAAATGTTTAGGAACTGGAAAGGTGTTTTTTGTGTGTGAGACTGTTTGAATTTGGGGACGTATCTTCTGTGGGCTGTGGTTCTTGGTTCTAATTTTTAGTTTTCATCATAGCAATCCAATCAATCATACATGTGCTTAATTTTAGTGCCCTGACCACCGAACGGCATCCCTTTGAGAGCTTTGTGTTTTTGCAGGGAAGCTTGGGGAGGTGATAATGGGGCATCCAAGTGGATTTGCTGATCCCAGTCTTTTTCCAGATTTACACTTTGATTTTAGAGTACAGAGGTTTTATCTCGTCACGTGACCGATCGATCACATAATCCATCCTCACGCCGACTTCACTCAGCCACCCCCCGTCATGCCAATCCCTCACCCGCTTTCGCTCACCGGCCGGCGCCTTCGGTCACTGCGCCGAGCTTCCAAGCTGGCCTACCCTCCGGCTGCTAACGCTCATCTTCAGGCAAGCTCGGCACCCCATCGGCACTCACTTCACACCACCCAAGCTCGGCCATCCGCTTCCGCTAGTTCTACCTTATCAACTCCTCCCACTTCCACCCAACCCCTTCCAGATTCATACACCCCTACCAACTCTGCCCCTCTTCAAACGCTCTCTCAGCTTCCAGCCTCTTCAAGAGCAGGCGGACCAATCGATATTTACCGTAGCCGAGTAGAGGCTGGCATTCTCCGAGAAGACGCCCATCAGCTCACGATCGTCAACAAATTACAGGACTTGTACGATCGATTATGCGCATATCATCCCCCAACCATCCAACCTTCATCGCCCAGCGCTGTGGGACCCAGTTCCGGAGGATGGGTAGGCTACTTTTCCTACTCCGAGTTCAGTCGTCCTTCAAAATCATGACCAACAAGACCTGACTTTTCATCTTACATGCTCTCGGGGCGATTCAGTTAGACAGACTGTTCGGTGGCATATTCAACAACAAAAATCCGAACAACTCACCCCCAATCTCAAACTTGAATGCACCTAAAGGCCTTTATCTATATGGATCTGTAGGTACCGGGAAATCCATGGTCCGTCAAAGTGTCTGACTTGCTCTTTCACCACCGTCTCATGATCTTGACCTAGCCATCTCGTGCACACGTACCCTGGAACAGTTGATGGATCTCTTCTACGACTCACTCCCCTCTCTCGGAAACGTAGCTCTACCGGCTCAGAGAATACATTTCCACCAGTTTATGGTAGAAGTTCACAAGCGAAACCATGCACTTCAGCATCCTACTGATGGTACTGCCGACCATGTACAAGTAGATGTCTTGGTGTCAATTGCCAGAGATCTTGCCCGAGAGTCCCGCATCCTTTGCTTCGATGAATTCCAGGCAAGTGATCGATCACGTAAAAGTCTTTGCCCAAGGGTGGAACAAATGTGTCTAGATGAAGGGATGGCTGAGATTTCTTGACTCAACCCTTTATCGATCCATGTGAAATACGCAGGTGACAGACATTGTTGACGCTATGATTTTAAAACGGCTTTTTGAAACCCTGATTGCCTATGGAGTTGTATGCGTGATGACTTCGAAGTGAATGAGATCCTTGATTTTTCAAGTGCTTCATCAGTTGATGTACAATTTCCTGATGTGCTCCTGAGACCTCTTCGCTGATATTGGACAAACCAGTCGACATCCTGATGAGCTCTACAAGAACGGCATCCAACGCGCTTCCTTCGTACCATGCATCGAACTTATTAAATCTCAATTCCTCGTCACGGATCTCAACTCGGGAACCGATTATCGCAAGCAGCCTCACGCGCTCTCCAAAGTTTATTTTTCACCTCTTGATCAACCTAACCGAGCCGAATTTAATAAGCTCTTTGAAGCCTTGACCGATGACGACCCAGTTTTACCTGACCGCGTACTAAAGATATGGGGTAGGACGCTCAAGGTTCCCTTAAGCACAGGTGAAGTAGCTTGGTTTAGCTTCCAGGAACTATGCGGGAACGCACTGAGCGCGAGCGATTACCTCGAAATTGTCAAACATTTCCCAATTGTTTTCCTCACTGATGTGCCCAAGTTGACACTTTCACAACGTGATATGGTAAGTCATTTACATCTTGATCAAACTACCTTGCTCTCCTACAAGAAACTCATTAAGGGCGATCTTTTGGCCTCAATTGATTTCACTCAGGCTCGTCGGTTCATCCTCTTCCTCGATGCAGCATATGAGTCCAAGACTAAGCTCTTCACGTTATCTGAAGTACCCAGTTGAGTAACCGCGCCCTTTCTTCATCGAGCCTGCTGTGGTTCCGATCCTGACTAGCCACTTTCAGTCGCACAGATCTTCTCCGACGGCTCAGAAAAGTCACAGAAATCAATTTCTCCCGAAATGCGCGCGGCGATGGATGATCTCGTAGGTTACTCCTCCTGGCTTTATCTCAAAGGAAGAATATGAAGAAACTAAACTTTGAAAGATTTTTTATTTTTTTTGCTTAGGGACTCGACCTTCAGACTATTGGTACCAGCTCACTTTTCTCGGGTGAAGAAGAGACTTTTGCATGGGCCCGGGCTGTTTCTCGATTGAGTGAGATGGGCACCGTAAATTGGAGCCGACAGCATCGTGGGCCAAAGATTGGCGCTAGCGATCTAGTGATCGACCCAGCGGCTAGCGATCCCAGCTCGCTTTTACTCCATTGAGTTACGGAAATCTCCCCTAAGGAGCCGCTGGGCGGTGTTTGTGACTTTTTTTTTTTTTTGAAATTTATCAATGTAGAACGAGTTGACCAGCGCAAGGGACCTCAGGTACAACTTATGTACTAGTATTCACTGCGTTTTCTGATCTCATCCGCTTTTTTTCTTGACTGCATTGTTCCAGAATTCTGGTTTATTCCCTCTGTGCTTGTCTCTGTTCAAGTTAGCTGCAGTGCCCTTTTCCAAGCATTGACCTCTTATGCTCTTTCTGTCCCATCTGTTTCCACCAATGCGTTTTGTTGAAAAAGGTTACTGCTCTAACCTTAAAGGTGCATATGTTTACTGTTTTAGTAGCCTCATAGATTCTCTTGTCGTGATCACCGTCAAGTTCATATGGTAGTTATGGTTTGCTTTGGGTTTGGCTCTCTGTCAGTTGAGTATTTGTACATTTGCCCTTTGTAAAACCTCACAGTTTATCAATATTTCAGTAAATAGACTCCAGCCACCCCACAGGGAAGCTCTAGGTTTGCGCCCACTTTTTGTTTTAATCCATCAAAGCAATGCTCTGGCTAAGGAGTCTATTCTTGCCAATACTGAAGGAACACTTCAGCGCCTTCAGCCTTCCAGTTTATTTTCCTATTTTCATATTCCCTAGCATACCAAAATCAGTGAAGAACTTGGCTCCCAAGTTTACATTTCAGCATGGTATGTGATCACAAAAAGCTTCTTAATTTTTTTTTTTTATAAATTTAGGGATGTGTTGTGAAGGGTCATGCATGAAAGATTTTTCTGGGTTATTATCATACTTGGCTATCTTACTATGATGATGATGATGATGATGATAGGGAGTAAGTTGTAGATAAGTTTGGGATGGCTCCTTTGATGGATATGACTTAAAGTGACTAAATAAGGTACAAATCAGCTCGAAAAAGTGATTAATTAAACTGATAAAGTCCACCAAAAAAAAAAAAAAAACTCCAAGCACTTCAAATTTAGGACCAAGTCATGAAGGGGCAAGGTCTAGTTAGGTTTAACTGTTTATGCACTATGGATGTATAGATTTTTTTGGGAAAAGCCTCAACAGATTTTTTTCTCATGCCAAGATTATGGTATGCACCATATATGAAGTTTCTTGCTGGAGGTGGCCCTCACAAGTCAACAAGAAGGGACTTGAGTAAGATTGAGCAGCTTCTTGCTTAGTCCCCTGGTTATTACATTCAGACGGATTTGTATCCCGGTTTTTGGAGATCCGGGACTTCACCGGGGATGTCGGGCCGGGATCCGCCCTCGAGGCTCGGAGCTCGGGGCACAAGGGTGTTTCTTCACGTTGGCTCTGCTTTTGTTTGTTGAATCGGGTGAGTACGTTCATAATCAACTTCCAGCAAAACCATCGATCAACACTTTTTTGGCGTCTCGAATTTTCTTATTTTTTGAAGAACAAAAAAAAAATGGAAGCAAAAAAGTTATCCAATCACGGTGATGAATTATGGAAACGTGCTGAAAAGATTAATGGAGAATTCTTTGCTCTCACTTACGGTGCTTTAGTTGTTCAACTCGTCAAGGACTATGAAGATTATGGGCAGGTCAATCAACAGCTCGATAAAATGTGGATCTCCACGTTTTTTTTTTTTTTGACTCTTCTCCTGAATTTCACTTATCACAGAGTATGCGTGGTATATAAGCTTGGATTATGTGTTCTGATGCAATTTTTTGACTTGTTGAACACAGGGGTTATAACATCGGAACAAGATTAATCGAAGATTTCTTGGCTAGGTCTTCACTTCCACGATGTTCAACTTTTCGCGAGGTAGGCGAAGTGACATCCAAGGTCGCCTTCAAGGCATTCATCGGTTACTCCCCGAATGTTACTCACAATCCTCAAGTTACCAGTGGACTAAAAGAGTTCACATTACACTTTGACGAGAACATTCTGGCCGAATTTGTCGAACTTCCTGAAGAGGCTCTTGGGGCTCAGCTGAAAGGAGGCGAAGGCAATTCGGTTGGTGGGTTGTGGTATAGTCAGGTGTTATGCGGCGTGATTCGCGGAGCTCTGGAAATGGTTAGACAGCCTTCTCATACATGCCTGGCACTCGTTTTTTTTTGTGGAACTTGTCTTGAATGTTTTCCTGCTTAACGTAAAACCTCACTTACTTTATCTCTCAGGTGGGAATGTCGGTGGAAGCCAAGTTTGTTTCGGACGTACTGCGAGGTGACGAAACGACGGAGATGCGAGTTCGATTGATCAAATATTTGGAAGACGAGGTCCCCCAAGGCGACGATTGAATGGACAAAGTCAATTTCAGCTCTTGGACCACTCTCGATTAGTTTGCTTTCGAGAAACGTTTGTATGAATAGATGCCTTACATGTAAAAATCGTATCAAGCATTCTGGCTCGTAGAGAGGTAAACTCGTGTTGTACCACACACTTGCGTCTGCTCTCTCTCTCTCTCTTGTGGCTCTGGCTATTCCATTTTGGGGTTACAAACAGTAACTCCTCTTTCGCGGTGAATGGTGAATGGTGAAACGTGAGCACCAACCACCACCTTAGCCTTTCTCATAGGTTCAAGCAAGTTCTTCTCTCATTAGGGGGTTTCCAAGTTGGAAATTTTGCTGCACAAACTTTTCAAAGAACCCAGCATAGAGTTATAAGTTCTTAGGGCATAGCACCTACTGTTATGTAAGGATTTGAAAAAAGAAAGAGAAACCTTCAACTTGAAAGCCCTTATTACATTGCTTCTTGCTCGCACCAACCTGGTAGTCGCTGAAATCTCAATCTTGTTAGTAGTTTTTTGTTTTGAGTCGGCAAGCAAGTGACCTGCACGAAAACTTTCACATACAAACCTTTCAAAATAAATCAAGTATTGTGTTTGTGAAGAAGTTGCAGGGCCAAGCAAAATCCATTTTTGCATGTCAGAAAGTTTTGTCAGATTAGTGAGCAGAAAATAGACTTGTAGTCTAAAGTGTATGCTGTGTCTAGGGTTTCTGATGGTAGCACCATCAGCATTAAAAAAATTCCACAAGTGGAAATGCAGAGGCTGAGCTGGAAATGGGCATTTTGCCTTTCCTTCAATACCTTTTCCACAAATGGAATTTATCTAATGTTGGCCGTTTAGGTACACAAGCCTGGGGTTATACCATTTATGAGCGACCAAAGTTACAGCAATCCAAACCAATGACGGGATTTTCCAACGGAAAGCAAGCTGTAAAAAGTCTAAAAGTAACTTGAATAATGATCTATAGGAAGGAAACATGGAAATGAACTTTATACATGTGAGAACTATACATAAGGACGATTGACGGAGTGAGGAGCAAGTTGGTAGATGGCATTTGGCGGTATCAAGGAGGGGAAGAAAGAGAGAGAGATTATCTGCTGGACTGAGCTATGACGACGATAGATGAAACTGGAAGGGGATGAATGAAAAGCTTAAAACATGATATCCGCATCCGGATTAGAGCCGAGCTTGGCAATCAGATGTTCGACTTCGTTCCTCAGCTCAGCACACATGTAATCCAATGGCAAATCAGATGGATCCACTCCAAATGGATCTTCGCACTCTCTTGCTAAAGCCTCGATCCCTTCGTGATCGATGGAATAGATAGAGAGAGCATGTCAACCTCAATATACAGCAAAATAATAAGATAGTCAAAGAACACACTTACCCATGAGTGTGAAGGCAACAATTGTTACAAATGGGATCAACATCCAGCCTAAATCTGTATCATTGGTATGAATCAAAGCTATCAGCCAAACTCTTTAGGCTCGTGGAAAATCACAGAGAGACGTTACCAACCTGATGCAAGAGTGAGAGGTAAAGCAAACAAATACAGAGTCGTACACTGTTTGAGGTGGATACCATAGCAAGCTGGAATCTTGACCGCCTCAAGTGTCTCAATTTGTCCGAACAGATCCGTCATGGTCATCACCCCTTGCGTCAAACGTCCGAAGCCGGGTGGTCCAACACTTTCCAAGTAGCCTTTTCGCTTGCATCGGGCTACATATAAATGTATTTGATGTGCGATTACCAGCGGTAGTGGTAAAGATGGTTTTGAGAGGTAATTATGAATAACGACAGCTGTCGGATCTTCTAGCCTATGATCAGAAGCTATCTTCCTAAGCAACGGTGAGGTTTCTGACGGAAGAACGGGGAGATCCGCTTGAAGCCATTCTTGCTCCTGGCTAGAAAAGACTGAAGTTTTCCTCAGACGAGGCTTGGAACGACCCGCACGAGGTACGGTTACAGAGGAAGCCGCCTGATTAGGTGGGTTTGTAGCGGACGGGATCGGGGCTGATACAAGCTTCGAGGCGAGGTCTGGAGATTGTTGAGGTGATTCGGATGTGTTTGCATCATGTGACTGCTCTTCGATCTCCATATCGGCGTCCGCGGCATCATAGCCAAATCCCGGTGTGTCCGTTTGAGTGTAGAACTCTGGAGGCAGCACAGCTCTCAAGTCTTCATAGTCGATGCCATATTGACCTCTGACATGCCTCTTAGCGGCTACGACAAATGCGACCATGAGGCGAAGACATCTAGCTTTAGTACGAACTTCATTTTGAGGGAGGTTAACTACGTCTACATCCTGGCCGAGACATGGCCCACCGACCGAGATCCAATAATCTCGAGCGAGGTTGCGCACAAGTGATTGGAGAGCCGTGAATGACTTTCTGCCTTCGTCCCACCTGGAAGAAGCCACTGTGTCAGTAAGACTGGCGGTATTTGAACCTTTCAAACCGTTTGCCTCCTCACCGCGCAAATGCCGTTGTGTTGCGAAACACCAGCATGAGACCGACCACCACCGAAAGTAGGGGGACGACTGAGTTGGATAAGTTGAATCCTCTGCCATAGACAAAATCGGCGACGGCGACGACTGATGAATATAAATGTTGGTTCGTGATGAGCTACAACAGCACTGGGATCAGATGTTCAGCGGCGCTGAGCGCTTACCAGTTGCCCATACAGTTACGACTATCACTGCTTTCCAAACATTAAGGATAGTCTGACGGATACATTCGTAGGTAAGCTAGGAAGATCTGGTAATTCGATTCCAACCGCCAAATGGTTGTGAACAGAGTGAAATACTCTCTTACTGAGCCTCTAATCCTCAAGACCTGAGCGATAGCCAGTGACAAGAAATATGTGTCAGCAACCCATTTTCAAGGTCAATCAAAAGCTGTTGAGTTCCTGCTTTCGGAGGGTAGACTAGTCATTATCAAAAGATAAAGAGACTAGTTGAAGAGGTCACCTACGTCACCGAACCAGGCTACTTTGCCTTTCAACTTGGCTCTATCGGCATGGGTTTCTTCGGCAAGCGCTAGAGCCCGTAATGAGTCCAGCATACGAGGAATCATCGAGACCGCAGTGTTTGCTCGTTCGGGTGGATCATCCGCCATGGTTGGGATCTGATTATAACGATTATATTACTTGAGAAGTGGTGAGGTATTGGATACAAATTATCAACTCAAGACTCAAAATCAAAGTTATAAGGCTGCTTCAAGCATGTCACCATATTGAGTTACATTCGATGTCACTCGCCGCCCGTACTGTATTTATGCAGGCTCACACATGTCAAGAAAATTGCAGTCACAACTTACTGACAAGTACATAACATCAGCTTTCAATGTCTCAAAAGGTGGTGGACAATCAGTAGATAATTCAATTTCTATTCATTTAGCTGCCAAAAGATACGCAAGATACATGCAAAAAATACTAGCTGTCAAGCTGAAAGAAAGTCCTCACAAAGCAATTATCATAAAGCAATTAAAGAATTTCACAGGTACAATTCCACAGAAAATGAGAGAGAACAGAACCTTTCAATCATAGATAAAAAAAAATGCTAATTATGTGTACAGGTAAATAATTATGCATGGGAATAATTCTATTACAAAGTAATAAATTAGAGCTTTGCTACTAAACTTGCTATGGACCTTCCCTTCAAGAAACCTTTGTACATCTTCTTTAAAGTCCAAACTCATATTACAAGAAAAAAAACAAAATCCCAGAATGACAGCAGCTGGTCTGAGTTGTTCAGATTTTAAGCTTTCCGATTTTTCGGCATGCTTCGACGGTTCCTGAACCCCTATCACGCTCTGCCTTGATGCCTTTGAGAAAAGATCAGCAAGTAGTTAGCATGGGGTTGTGACTTGCATATTACAGCATCTCAAGGGACATAAAATCTTAACTTGACTTACTGGGTTGTGTAAGATCACATATTGGAAGGATAAACATACATTCGTTACTCAACAATGAAGATAACTTAGTGTCCGTCCTAGAGAAATGAAAATGCGCCATTAGTATGATAGTATCTCGTTAGAAAAACAACACTTCCAAGGACTACTTTCAAACTCACGCATTGTGCCAAGTTGTGGGTTCCACCACATCACCAACCTTTTTTTGACATTCCCAAGCTGTGGTAGTAAGAAATTCAGCAGTGAAGTTATACTTTTCTAAAACTCTATGTCCACCAAAGATTTTGGATCGCGCGTGCTTTCCTTTAGCTTGAATCACATTCATCATACTGGCAAAAAAAATTCAAGGGTAAGATTCCTGAAATTTTTCTTTCGATCAGATAAAATCAGAATATGATTCTCACATTCCGTCTGGACTACAATATGATATCACATCCCTTCCTGTCCAGGCACCGTTTTCTCCATCTCCATTACATGGATCCTGTAAAATTAAAAAAAAAAAATCAGAACACATAAACCTCATAAGATGATGTCAACAAAGGAATAACCTACACTTCCTCTTGTGATGAATAAATTCTATAAAAAAAAATCTTAAATAAATTTCATGACGGAAGATCCCTTTTTAATCATATGAAGGACTACTCACTTCTGATCTCCATAAGTGACCTAAAGCTTGAAGTCTGAAAGCTCTATCAAAAATAGCCTGATACTCAGATTCAGTTTGCATAGGGCGATCCGAAAAAAGATTTCCATCTTGATTAAGACCGTAGAGACCTTGATCTGAGCTAATCGGAGCTTTCTTGACAGTTTCAGTAATATTGATCATAGTTTGTTGAACGTCTCTCTGAACCTGAGTCATAAGCCAAGCTATGTCTGACCACTAAAGAATCGAAAAAGTAGTGGTTTCAACTTGATGAATGAATTTAAATTGGGACCACACGAAGAAGAAAAAAAAACCCTGGTCTTACCTGAGTAAAAGCAGTTGATGAAGTAGGAAAAAGAAAAGTTGAAATAGGTCTAACAATTCCAGTAGTCTTAAAAGAAAAATTTCATCAGCCCATCATGACTTGATCTTTTTTTGCGCTCGCGCGTAAGAGAAGACTGGTAATTGAACGAACCGCATAGAATACGCTAAGTACAGCTCGATAATAGTATTTCCCTACAGGTCCAAACCATACCCCAGGTAAAGCTAATATGACCCAAAATACAGCAGAGATTGCGGTAGAGATATATTCCATTATATGTGTAGGTGAGGGTATGAAATCAAATGCCTTTATGAATCATAAATCATAAATTAGTTTTTAGCCACGCAAAAAATCTGGCGAGCTCTATATTACCATTGACTGTGTTATTTCTACGGAAAGGGTGAGGTAAAACTAGAGATTAGTATGTTTGTGAAGAAACTATATTCTCTCAATAATTTTGTTTACTCACCCATCGCGATAGTCGACGCAAATGCGACAGCTCGGAACGCTTGATTCATGTGAGTGCTCCACCTTTGGGCGGCAATGAGTGCGTACCAATCCTGACCCCGTACACCATTACACAGCTAACAGAGAAGTGTCAACACGAAAAATCATGAGCTTGATATGGCTTGTGTTTAGATTGACGATATAATATTTTGTTGTCTCACTTGGTCGACTCGACATATGCCTCCGATTCGAAAGTTGAAATTGGTTGCACCAACGGTATCGGCGTAATCCTATGTACATCAATGGCATTTAATTTTCGAGAAATCCGTAAGATGTGTGACTCAAGTTTCACTAACCTTGAGTGAGACCGACTGGCCGTGAGGATACTTTTTGATGTAATCATTCATTCCCAGGTCAAACCAGAGTTGTGTCGAAACCTTTCGTTTGAGGCAATCATCAACTTCATCGGTGAGGTTGACGCTTCCTCTAGTTGAATTAGGTTCAAGAGTGGAGTTGGAGGTTGAGGAGATTGAGGGGGGGACAAGAGTCGAATTTGTTGACGAGTCGCCTCGGCGTACCAAGACTGAAGCCGAGGACGAGAAACTGAATAGAATAGTGCATGATACGATCGAAAGTAAGAGAAGAGTGCCGATCAGCCTGCTCTGCATGCTTGACCGGCCCCACAGTTATCCTTCGCTTGCAGGTGGAAGCAAGAGCTGGCCTTTTTATTGACTGCCTCCTAAGGCTCAAGGTATTGACGCTGACTAGTCAAGAGAAAGATTAATTTCAAACTTACAGCCGGAAGGAAACGCATCCAAGTGTATCACATCTTGGTTAATGGATTGTGGTGTCATCGAGGAAGTCCACTCATTCTCGAAAATGCACAAAAAGCAGTCAGAATGGCGTGATGAGCTCGATAAGAACGTCTTTACGAAAAAATCGACATAGTGCGTGTAACAGCCAATTTCCCAGCAGACGGATGGCGCCATATCATGCTGCGATGAAGTGAAGGTATTTGAGATGAAACTTGACTTCAAGTCTGGTCTTTTCGGTTCTTTACAGCGCATGTAGCGTAAATACAATCGGAACACATATATACTCAACTCACACATCCGGCTGAATCGAATGGGCGTTTGAGCCTGAATCCCGACTTGATCCGTTCTTTCAGGGGTTTGGCCAACAAATTATTGCGCTATAATTCTACTCTTGTGCGCAAAAATCAGCACAAATCGGGAAGACTCGACGTGATAAGCTGTGTCACTGTGAGGAGTCTATACGGCCAACAATCAGTCTCATTATGAGCTCTATTACAATAGCACTTAAAAAAAAAACATTATGAGCTCTATGTACCATTGGCCATTCAGTTGATCGATTCCTTTAGCTGTCACCGATAAATTTCGGAGGCCTACTTTTTGAGAAGCAGTGGACACCTCGTATTCACGCGGTGTGTCTTGCCAAATCGATAGAAGCCCAGCCTGGCTAGCTCGGTTGGTAGAGCCTTTGACTCTTTCGGGGTCTGCTCTGAAGCTGCAACGTTAATCTAATGCTCCCAGGATCGAGAACCATGATGGGGCGTTCCCAGGTAACCTCCGAGTTCGTATATCGGCTAGTATGTTCGCCTCTCACTTTGCAAGGGTGCGCGAAAGAGACGGGTTCAACTCCCGTACTCGGAAACTTGCGTTTTGCTCCTAGCCAGGAGCCTCTGGACAGCGTGGTTTTAAGTGCAAATGGGCAAAGTGATGGGCTGTAGGCACTCTGTCAACACCGAGACAGCTACACCACAGGGGCACTTTTTGGCAAAAGACGGTCCTAAAAGGGTCAATGATACAGACCATTGCCAAATTGATTCAGAAAGATCGCAGCCCTGATGTAAGACCATGTCAGAGCGGTCGGCCAAGCTTACAGATCTCAGGACCTGTTACAGCC
>KI575921.1:450-27505 GCA_000500245.1 Cronartium ribicola 11-2
TCTTCTTCTTTCTCTCTTTACTGGGTGATTTTTTCTGTGACTCTTTTTATTCATTTTTTTTCACTTCACTGGGCCCTCGATCGAGCATACAGGAATTTTGAGGTACAATGACATAAATTCCTTCTCTGATTAAAGTCTTTTGCAAACTTTCTTACTTACTAAAAGGGACAGGATACATAATTTTTGAAAAAAAAAGACTAACCTATTCAAAGATTCAATTGAAAAGGGTTTATGAGAAAAAAAAAAAAAGAAAAGCACATGGATTTTTAACATAAGTTGTTGACCAAAATATCAAATATTATCTTATAATTTTTTTTTTTTTTTTTTCTTTCATTGGAGGCAAAAAATCTTAAAAAGTAAAATAATGGGAGGATATCCTGAAAGTTTCATTATTAAACACACAGGTCTATTATAAAGTATCCCCGTTCTCCTCCACCAATTGAGTATTCTTAAAATTTGTTTAGTATGTTAAAAAGGTTCACGCTTGCTCTTCTACCAGTTAGAGATCATTATCTTTTTTATATAACTTGCTCGAAATCTACTCAAATGGTACATATGTACCTTAGTTTTCTTTTTTTTACAAAGGGGAGAACCTCTGTGTTACCTATTCACTTGTCAATTTGGGCTTGGTTACAATGACATTTTACTACTACCCTTTTTCAAAAACCCTACTTTTTTTTCTTTTTTGCTATGCTATCTCTTTAAACCATGTAGCAAAAAAAAAAAAAAAACTTCAAATAGCCAACAAGTAACCTTTTCCCAAACATCCATAGGTTTTTTTTAACAGGTGCTAGGATAGATTAGTGCAGGATAGCTTTACCAGCTTTGCACTTAACACAATGAGCAAAAAAAAAAAAAAAACTGATCAGATGACAACGTTGACAGTGTTTTATGATGAACAAATAAAAGCCCGAGATGGCCACTTTTTTATTTTATTTTTATTTTTTTTGGTGGTGTTGCTGCCAGCTCTTTTTATCCCTTTCTTGGTTTTCATAAAAGTAGTCCACAGTGATACTCAATTTGGAAAAAAGTTTGATGTGAAAGTGTACCGAAGAATGCCTGACAGAATGGTCATCAAAAAGGCTTCGCGGGGGCCTGCCTAAGCAGGCAGCTGCTGTACATGACCAATCATCAACTTTGCCCAAGATCTTGAATCACAGGGGAACACTTGATAACACATTCATCATTGTGCTTACAAATCTGTTCATTACTTTACCATTCAGTCACTGACGTACAAATCACAAACGTTACACTCACAAGCAAGCCAATGAAATGAATACATCTCATTGTACATTAGCAGACATTAGCTCATCCCACACATCTCAATCTTCGCACGCGCTACTATAATCAACAAGCGGTCCTGCCAACGCGTCCGGATGAGGCCCTTGGGATGTGCCAGTCCCACCACCAACACCACTCTGCTCCAGTTCAAAACTGTTCTGCTTCACTGAATCTATACCTATCTTCCTCCGTTTATTAGCCCATCCTGAATCAGTTGGACGAGTAGCGATGGTAGATTTAGGAATGATTTGTACTCGACCAGAAGCGACTTCCTTAGCCCACGCTGCTGAGGGCCAGACCTCGATCACGGGCCATTCGACGATAACTGATCCACTCAGGGCTTGAGCAAGGCTAAGACTAGGTTCTAAGAGATGGAACCTCGGGACTGCAACTGGTGGCGGTTGTAGGTCTGTCGAAGAATTTGAATCCGTCACGTTTCCAATAGGTTCAATGAGCAATGCAAGGACCACAACTTCTTTTAGATTTGGTTCTTCGGTGTCGGGGTTAGATTGAGCGAGCACGTCAATGAGAGTTTTCCGAGTTGTTGGATCGATCTTAAGTTTCTTGTTACCCAGAGATTGGCTAAGGAGACTAGTGAGTGGTGTAGCCGAAGAGATATTACGAAGGATATGTGTATGATGCCGTTTAGGTATTAACCGAAGGTTAGACTCTGAGTCACCTTCTTTTGATTCTTTCTCTACCCCAAGTCGAAAAATGAGTTCGACCATCCATTGAATGTTTGGCTTTCTATGATTTGCTTCCCAAATAGTTTATCACTTCTCTTTTAGTCAAATAGATCAGGCATGATGAATCAAAGCTTGTGACTGAAGGGACTTACGGATGCTTATGGTTTGTTGTATTCATCTTTCGACGACTCATACCTTCAGCCATAAGTACTAGTCTAACGCCCTCGCTAGCCGCCTTCTTCACCAATCTATCTCGTCTGTCTAGTTTTTTAGGGTCTTCAAGATTCGATAGGTTTGAACCAGATGTGCACGATTTCTCAGACCGACGAGCGTCAACCAAGACTCGATTGACGTCTTCGAGATAAGTGTAATCCTGCATTAAGCTACCCCAAGAGTACTTGTTCATGGGAATGGCTTCCACTCGGTTGCGTTTGCCAGTACAAGGGACCCGTAGCTTATGTTGGTTGGAGCACGCCAGGGAGCAAGTCCGTATTGAGCAGGCCGGGCAGGTATAGATTGACGGCTTGAGAGTACATTCTAGACATAGCGTCAACCTATGAGGATTTGGCGAGGTAGTGCCTGAACCCGAGGCTAAGACTGGAGTGGTCGTGTTCGAAGAGGAAGTAACGTGCTCGGTCATCGAGTCCTTGAACAAGTCGAGTTTCAGAGCAGAGACAGATAAAAATGTAAATTGACACGGTAAAGTCGTCATCATCAGCCGAGTGAAACCTAACCCTAGCTTGAATAAAATGGGCCCACAGGCGGACCAGGTCGAGTCGGGAGAAGCGCTGGAGGGGAAAATTTCGAAGCGTTCGATGTTTTGAGAGAAAGCAAGAGAGCTCAGGCAACGGTCGATTGGACTCACGAAACGAAGATACAACCACCGCACTCGAATGGGTTTGGAACGCATTATCATGCACTCACACTTACACCAAGACCATCCACCGCCAGCTGCTGAACCATCTCAGCCCTTCGATCTCAGCCCGGCTGTCAACGCTTTCCTACACGAACTGGGCATTCTGCCGCTTTCCAAAGCCGCATCCCTCATTCCGTCACCTTCAGAGCCGCTGGGGAAACTACTGGGATACAGATTTTATCATGATCTATCAGCCCTCGAACTCGATTTCCTTCTCTCAATTCTGGATCTACGTCTCTTCGATCTCAGGCATAATATCTCACATCCTCAAGATACTGTCGCATATCTTTGCAAACTTCTGAGTCGGTTATCACTTATTCCAGCTTTCACGGAACCAATCGGCCGACACTTTGGTCCAATCTTACCCGAACTCGTGTCCCGATGGTTGATCGAACTTGGGTTTCAACCTAATGGTACATATGGTTCAGAGATCCACACTCTCTGGCCTGATGATAGCCTACTTGATCAGGATCAAAAGTCATCTTCTTCAGACTCTCATGGACAAAATCGGGAAAATACCAAAGCCCTGCTTCGAGCGGTCTTTTCATCCTTTTCAATTTGGTTGGACATGCATCCATCACTTTTTCAGTAAGTCGAAAAGTGGATCTTCATAACTTGAGTAGTTTTGTCAGACTTCCGTTGACCACTCCTTTTATTTTCATTCTCAGCTTTCTGATCTTAATTTTACGACATCCTGCATTCACGACGGATCCGTTCAATATCTTGCCCACCTCGATATTGTCTTACAACATCGACCTCGCTCACGACGTACTACCACCAACTCATCCACTTTTTAATGATCCGTTGATCACTTCGTTCTTGCTCTCCCTACACCGACTCCTTTCTGTAGCCCCTCATCTCCCCTTCCCCGGCATAATCAAAAACGGATGGCTCTTACCCTACCCGCTAGTCTGCGTCATGCAACATCATCCACGACAGGGCATGCGGTATCTAGCTTGGCGATGTTGGAGGTATTGGCAGGGAGAGGCTGGCTTCGCTCAGTTTGGAATCGATGTCAGAAAGCGTTACGTTTGGAAGCCTGAGACGAATGGCTGTGAATCGAGTCTCATAGTATCCAACTTACATTCACCTTGGTCAACTGCCCAATCTTCTTCTTCAACCCCCGACGCGCCTGATTCCATGATACCCGCCTCGAAAAATCTTGTAGATAGCTTACCAGATGAATTTATACAATACGATGAACAATTGACTTCTAAATGGGATCTTCGGACCTCGTCTGATCCTCAACTCTCAACCGTCTCTTATCAGACCGTCGCACGAGCTATAGATGCATGGGTCTTGCCTATGCACGAAGATTGGTGGCGAGGCGAATGCCATAAAACTCCATTGGGACGTGAGCCCACTTCGGCGGTCCCTCGGCCTTTGTTTCTTTCGCCGAACTTGTTGAGTCCTTTGGTGAATGAGGTCGAGGGATTGATCATCCTCCGTTTTTGCTCGTTGCCTCCCTCGATCGTTCGCGGGAGTCAGTCATCGATCCAGAACGCCAAACAGAACAAAAAACCGAATCAAACATTAAAACTCTTACCTGAATCACCTATCTTTGTTCCCACACCTCCATCACGTACCGCTATCCGCTCACTCGCACGCTCAATCGAACAACGCTTGCCTATCTTGCTCTCCGGCCCATCTTCGTCGGGTAAGACGACAATCATCCAAGAAGTCGTCAACCTCTTCTGGTCACCGGCCTCTTCGTCTAATCTTCCTAGTCCATCCGATCACGTGCATGTGGTCACCCTCAATCTGGCCTCAAGAACACTCGATGCGAAGAGCTTGATTGGTAGTCACGTGAGCTCGACGGAGGACGCAGGAAAATTTGTGTTCGTGGAAGGACCATTGACACGAGCCATGCGCGAAGGTAAATGGCTAGTCTGTAGGGATATTGATCGAGCATCTGACGTGAGTATTTTTGTGAGATTTCTCGTTTTCATATGACTGATGATTTTAAGTTCCTAAACTTTTGGGTAATAATGATCTAGGACATACTGGCTATTATAAACCAAGTAGCCGACCTAATCCGTCATCGCGCTCAATATGAGGTTGGAGGCGGGATTGGTGGGCACGGATGCGAGCACGGTGTTGGAATAGATTTAGGTGCTCAACTCGGATGGGTAGCCGCGAGCGAGCGATTCGCACTGATAGCGACTCGGACGACTACCGATGATCATACTAAATCATTTATTGGTGAACGATATTGGGACAAGGTCGAGGTTCCAAAGTTGAAGCACGAGGACGTCATTAGGATTTTGGCTGGCATTCACTCCTCGCTGTCTCCAGCTGTTCGTGATTGTTTGGTTGGTACTTGGATGCAGGTTTCGAGTTTGAGATCGAAAGGCGAATGTCGTCGACAGGCGACTTCCCTCAGAGAATTGATGAGGTATGCTAGGCTTTCTCTCATGCGTAGGCGTGTACTGACAAAAAATTGTTTCACTTTTTAAATTTGGTATTTGAAGGTGGGCTCGAAGGGTGGAGGCGCTCGTGCCAAACAATCAAGTCTTGCAGTCGGTGGAATTAAATCCCATCATCCAAGAGTCAATTTTCCTCGAAGCCGTCGACGTTTTTTTGGCCTCATCAGATAGACTCATGTCTGAATCTGAGTCACTGAAGGATGCCGACCTCTCAATCGCCATCAGTCTAGGATCTCATCTGGGACTGAACGAGGAACGGACTAAGTACTGCTTGTACCAGCGAACTCCGGACTTCATCCTACCCCTCACCAAGTCTGCGAAAGAGAAAAAGCGAGCTTTACTTCAGATCGGACGCATCAAGTTGCCTATCGCTCAAGTCACCGGTCCAGCGGTTCCCTATTCGAGGCCGTTCGCATTGACCAAGTCTTCTTTAGTTTTATTGGAAAGACTGGCAAATTGTATCAAGTCATCTGAGCCTATTCTCTTGGTCGGAGAGACTGGGACTGGTAAGACGTCGATTGTTAGCTTCTTGGCGAAATCCTTAGGCAAATCACTCGTTTCACTCAATCTGAGTAACCAGAGCGAGGCAAGCGATCTTTTAGGTGGCTTCAAGCCTCTCGACTCTAGTGACGACGCCAAGTGTAATTTTAATTTTTTTTTTTTTCATTGTGTCGAATTTTTACCTACCATGGACTGATTTTCATATTTTCAAATCTTGCCTCTACACAGTAACGGGTAGTGCTTTGATCGATGAGTTCACTCACGTTTTCGGGGATCAGTTTAGTCTCTCGCGGAATCAAGAGTTTATTATGGGCATGCGAAAGTCACTCCTGAAGAAAAAATGGTCTCGGCTTGTGACAATGTGGAAGGAGGCCATTCGTGCGTTGGCCGAACGAGCGCGAAAGCTTCAAGCTGCCTCAGCACCAGCACCAGAGTTCGCCGAATCACCGAGTAAGCGTCGCAAGATATCCGAATCCGATTCTGCTTTGCCGTCGACGCATCTCAAGGCTGAATGGCAAGCATTTCTTGACAAGGTGGAGCAATTTGAGGATCGGTTCGTGAGATCTTCATCGAGTCAGGTTCGATTCAAGTTTGTCGAAGGGCCGCTCGTGAAGGCGATGCAACGCGGTGACTGGGTCCTCTTGGATGAGATCAATCTCGGGACGGGAGAGACTCTTGAATCCTTGGGTACTCTGCTCCAACATCCAAATTCCTCTCTTGTTCTCAGCGAAAGAGGTGATCTCGAACCGGTCCGAAGAGATCCCGAGTTCAGACTCATCGGCTGTATGAATCCTGCCACGGATGTAGGCAAGCGAGACCTACCACCCAATCTTCGATGCAAGTTTACCGAGTTTTATGTCCAACCACCCGACAACGATCGAGAAGCACTTCTCAATATCGTCTCGCAATACTTGAGTGGATTATGCGTTTCCGATAAACGAGTAGTCACCGACGTGGCTGACTGTTACAGCACTATCCGCACGATGGCTCAATCAGGACAAGTTGCGGATGGAACAAATTCACCACCTCACTACTCGATGCGAACGCTTTCTCGGGCCTTGACGTTCGCAGTCGACATCTCGGATTCATTCACTCTCAGACGGGCATTGGTGGAAGGTTTCTTGATGTCTTTCGTCACGACCCTAGACGCCCAATCTTCGCAAAAGGTCTCGAGCGTCATCGATCAAAATCTTGTCAAGACCATCAAGAACTCTCGAGCGGTGATGAATCAAACATCTAAGAAGCCGGCGTCTCCAGATTCACAAGACTTTATCCAGGTGGGACCCTTCTGGCTAAGGAAGGGTACTCGGCCCGAGGATCGAAGCCAGAAACATTCTTATGTGCTCACTGAGTCGGTAAAGTCGAAGATGATCGATCTTGCACGGGCGGTGACCACCGGTCGGTATCCAGTCTTGATCCAAGGTCCCACGTCGAGTGGGAAGACCAGTATTGTCGAGTATCTAGCCGAGAAGACTGGACATACTTTTGTTCGTATCAACAACCACGAGCACACAGACATCCAAGAATACATTGGGAGTTATGTGACGGATCCTGATACCGGCCAATTATGCTTCAAAGAAGGTGCACTGGTGAGAGCGCTTAGGAACGGAGAATGGGTCGTGCTCGACGAGCTCAACTTGGCGCCATCAGACGTTCTTGAAGCCTTGAACAGGCTCTTAGATGATAATCGAGAACTACTGATACCCGAGACTCAAGAAGTAGTCCGACCTCACCCTCACTTCATGCTCTTTGCGACTCAGAACCCTCCTGGTCTATACGGCGGTCGAAAAGTGCTCTCGAGAGCTTTTAGGAATCGATTCCTAGAGTTACATTTTGATGATGTACCAACGGACGAACTCGAGATTATCCTCTGCGAACGTTGTCAGATTGCTCCAAGTTACTCCAAAAAAATTGTTCAAGTTTTCACCGAACTCCAACGTCGAAGACAAACCGATCGAATCTTTGAACAAAAGCACAGTTTTGTCACTTTACGAGATTTGTTTCGATGGGGTGAACGTGGTGCGGTAGGATATCAGCAGTTGGCTGAAGACGGATACATGTTGCTAGCTGAAAGGTCACGAGGAGCGGAGGAGAAGGTGGTAGTGAAAGATGTCTTGGAAGAAGTGATGAAGGTTGTAATCGATCCGAGTCGGCTGTACGAGAACGTGAAGCTTCCAAAGTCGTTGGTCCCGACGGCGGCCAGTAAACGATTGTTCAAGTTATTATCCAGGGCGTTAGAATTTCATGAGCCGGTCTTGCTCGTAGGTGAGGCAGGCTCTGGTAAGACATCAGTCTGCGAAGCCTTCAGCGAATGTCGAAATTCGGTCTTACGATGTATCAATCTACACCGAAACTCCGAAGTCGGCGATCTTCTCGGTAGCCAACGCCCGGTGCGGAACAGATCAGGCGAGTTCAGAGCGGTGTTAGAACAAGCGGCTTCGTTGCTCGTCAATTTAGGTGTTGATCCGGTACAGTTCGCAAACTTCGAAGTCCATCAAATGATCGAATGGATCGAAGGCTTCTCTAAAGAGCGCAAAAATCATAATCAACTTGAAGCACTCGATCAACTAGAGACGATTCTCAAGTCTCTGCGACACTCACTAGCTCTATTCACCTGGAAGGATGGTCCTTTGGTTCAGGCTATGCGCGAGGGAGAGCCGGTCTTGTTGGATGAAATCTCGTTGGCGGATGATTCAGTTCTCGAACGACTCAACAGTTTGCTGGAGCCCAATCGATCAATTGTCTTGGCCGAATGTGGAGGAGCGACGATTGAGGAAATGCAGATCAAGGCTCACCCATCCTTTGAGATCATGGCCACTATGAACCCTGGCGGTGACTTTGGAAAACGTGAACTTTCACCCGCGCTTCGGAATCGGTTCACTGAGATCTGGGTCCCACTCGTATCCGAGCCGGCCGATCGAACTGCGATCTTTGCTGCCAGACTGTCGAGTTCAGAATCGAGTGGTATTTCGAGTTCGGAGTGTCTCATTTGGGCTGAACGCATCGTCGCTTTTTCAGGCTTCTTCTCTCAGTCGCCAGCTTCATCGATGTTATCTTGTCGAGAGCTGAGTCTGAGAGATGGGTTGGCGTGGTGTGATTTTATTCGATCATGCTCCACACTTTCAGCGCCGAATGCATTTGTGAATGGCGCTCAGATGACCGTACTCGATCGGCTCGGCATCGCTGGTTTTGGTCAAGATCTCTCGCCTGCAGCCATCAAACGACTTCGAGACGCGTGCTTTGTCGAGCTTCACAAGCTCGCTGGCATTCAGATGCCGATCTACCAAGATCAGATTCGAGTTCTCGAGACAGACTCGAACCTTCAGATAGCTTACTTTTCACTCTCCAAAGCAGCTCCGAAGTCAAGTTCGCGATTACCTCACCAGCGGTATTCTTTCGATGCACCGACAGTAGCTCAGAACGCCCTTCGAATCATCAGAGCTCTCCAGGTTCCTAAATCTATCTTGCTCGAAGGTAGTCCGGGTGTTGGAAAGACAAGTATGGTCGAAGCCTTGGCGAGACTGACTGGTCGTCGATTACGGCGGATTAACTTGTCAGACCAGACAGATCTACTCGATCTGTTTGGATCCGACGTGCCTGTCGAAGGAGGTCGGGCGGGTGAATTTGCATGGAGGGATGCCGCCTTCCTGGATGCGCTTCAGAGAGGGGACTGGGTGCTATTGGATGAGATGAATCTGGCACCTCAGACCGTTCTGGAAGGTCTGAATGCATGCTTGGATCATCGAGGGTCTGTTTATGTGCCCGAACTAGACCGAACATTTGCTCGACATCCAGACTTTAGAGTCTTTGCGGCCCAAAATCCCCATCATCAAGGTGGATCGCGCAAAGGCTTGCCCCGATCTCTCGTCGATCGGTTCACTGTTGTCTTCATGAAAGAGTTGGAAAAGATCGATTTGTTTCAGATTTGCACCGAGATAGCGCCAGGGTTCGATAGTCAACAGATCTCCCGAATGGTAGATTTCAATGATAAAGTCACTCAAGAAGTCGAAAAGCATGGTATTTTCGGATCCTGTGGCTCGCCTTGGGAGTTCAACTTGCGAGATATCGGACGCTGGTTACATGTCACAACGCGCCCGAGTGAGCTTGACCGACACCCTCATTCGCCACTTGAATATATCGATATGATTTATACGGGCCGTTTTCGAACTACCTCTGATCATAAAGTCGTCGAAAATATCTGTTCAGAGTTTTTTGACATCACAACTGCCTCGCGCGACAGACAAGATGTTGTTGAGCTACCAACCGATCTTATCATTGGGCACAGTCGACTGCAAAGGTCTCGAGCGATTGGGCGGATCCCGTCGGTGCCTTCGCCGTCCAATTTACCGACTTCACTCCGAAGACCAGCAGAATCTTTGATGCGCTGTCTTGAACTCAAATGGCTTCCGATCTTGACCGGCCCTCAGCAGTCTGGAAAGACCTCAGTTGTCAAGTATCTTGCCTCACGGACCGGCGCTCGCATGAGGGTGATCTCGATGCACTCGGGCTCAGACACTTCTGATCTCTTTGGCGGATTCGAGCAGAGCAACGCGCATCGACATGCACTCCACATCATTGACAGCATCTCGCACGCCATTCAGCTCAGTCTAGAGAACCAGCTCAACCTCTCCACGTCCACCTCAGCGAACCTCAAAGCCACTCTTAGACGTTTACGCGTTCTTAGCGCTTCTTTCCCATCGATATCGATTGAAACTACGGCAAAAGAATTCGCCCACGTCTTAGATGGTCTTACCATACAGTCAGGGATTGATATTTCATCCATGGCACAGGCTATTGGTGAAATGCAAGGTAAGCAGCTGAATTCTCGATTCGAATGGATCGACGGTCCGCTTGTGACAGCAATGAAGCAGGGCGACTGGCTTGTCATCGAGAATGCGAACTTGTGCAGTGCATCAGTGCTCGATCGACTGAACCCGCTCTTTGAAGGTAACAGTCAACTTCAACTCACCGAACGCGGGATTCATCAGGGCGAGATTGTGACCATCACGCCTCATCCTGATTTTCGGATCATCATGATCTTCAACCCTCGTCACGGTGAGCTGTCGCGTGCGATGAGGAATCGCGGGATCGAGATCAGCTTTGTGTCGAATGCAGACTTTGACAATCGCGGTCCGGATGGGCCCATCGCCCAACAGACTCGAGAAGCGCATCCTCAGTTGATGTTCAACTCGCCATGGAGTCCAGCTTCCCTCCGCGACTTGAAGGCAGAAGCGCCGATGCGCTGGGCAACCGAGTTGCTGGTGCACTCGCCGACTCGATACCCTCTTTTGGGGCGCTTGCTCGACCATACTTCACCTTCAGTGAATCAAAAGCTCACGTGGGCCATGTCTCGTTTCAGCCAACCTGATTTGCGGATCGCCCTTGAGTCATTCGCGACGGCAAATAGAATGTCACATGTCATAGTCGGGAAGGTACGCTCTTCTCTTCTCTTCTCTATTTTTTTTTTTTTTTTTTTAATCTTGTCGAGTCAAAATCATTGATATTTACTTTTGGTGTCGATTCTAGACTATGGATTTGGCTCTCGTTGGCCGTTCCTATCAACCCGCTCTCGATCCGTCCTTGACTGAGATTCATCGATTGATTCTCACAATGGTCTTGGCCGCTTGTTGTCCGGCCGTATCAACTCAAGTGGTGAAAGATAACTTGATCTTGGACACGGCCTTGAGCTTGTCTTCAAAGCCTTCGAAGCAGATTAACGCCTGGATGTCGCTCTTAGACCCGGCGTCTATTTCAAATTTCGTTGAAAGTGTAAATAGAACGATCATCGAGCTTGCGACTCGTGTACTACCCGAGCCAGTCGCCAACGATATTTCCGCAGTGGAATTCTCGGTACGTGTTTCCTGCCGATTAACAAGTCTCAGCCTGTAAATACTGATGTCTTGACTACTTTATTCAGACCCTTTGTCGATCGCTGCACGCCTTACAAACAGCGATCACAACACTTGCAGGCTTATTGAAAGCCGCACCAGATTATGCCTCATTTGGATTTTCATTCCAAATTATCCATCAAACGCTGATCGGGATTGCGCCGAGATGGGAAACCTTAATCCAACCTCTGTCTAACCTTCTCTTACCCCTCAAGTCAGCTTTTGATATCACGCGATGGGATTCTATGGTCCGATTGTGGAACTTGTTTTGCCCATCCACTCCTCGTCAAAGTACACTTCAAGATGTTCTTCGAGAATTGGAAGTTATCGGTGCCCTTCACCTTCGGAAGACTAAACCAGGTACGTCTTTCATTCAGCCGAGTCGAGTTTAACTTTGAATTGGGAGCGGAAATCTACGACATGCTAATTTCGCGCTTTAATAGAGCTCCGTCAACTCTTTTTTGAAGTAGTCTCATCCATGAGGGTTTCATACGACCCGAAGCCTGACTCGGTGGTGAATTTTAAGCAGATCGCTCAGCAATTGAGAGAGGTGAGCGTGATGTCTGATACTGGTCTTTTTTACTATTTCCCTGAAAGTTTTTGTCTTTCCACTATGGTTTTTTGTAGCAAATAATCTCGAGCGATCATGGAAATGAGGCCGAGTCGGTGCGGCCGGAGCTATCTGGTTTAGGACGTGCGGTCGAACAGATCGTAGGCATTATCGGGGTTCTTTCTTATAAGTCGAAATCTGAAAGTGTGAGTCGAACAGCTTTTAAATGACCTATGAGTTTAATATTGACGTTTGTCACAATCAGCGCTGGGATCCGAGTTTTCGACAGCTTCTAGCTGATAGTCGAGGGATTTCGAGCGAGCTTGGAGTCTTACTCCATACCCAGTATCTTTTGGAGCAACAACTCGAAAAGACAGGTGCGAGTCGATCGCTGGTATCAGTTTATATTGCGATGTGCTAATCGGATTTCCCTCTTGGCTAGAACAAGTCCAAATGCAAATTGATATTGAGACATTACGCTCTCTCACTTCGACTGAAGCTTTGCCTAATTTTTGCGTGAGTGGAGCTTTGTATGTAGATCGACGAGTGACTCATCCGAACTGATGCTTTGTGATATCAGCTTCACCTTCTCTTCGAGCCTTCGAACCTGGCCTCACAGCTCGATGGCGCTTCACTTCTTCAGTTGACAGCAAGCCTCACTAAGTGAGCTAGTTTTTTGTTTGACGTGCTAATCGCTTAAAGCTGATATGCTTTGTTCTCAGACTTGTTCAGCTGTTAACAACACTTGAAGACTATGATAAGATGACGACCATCTTGAAGACTGTTTCTCGACTCGTCTCATCAAATGCTACTCGGTTGGCGGTTGATCGAAAACAATTTCAGACTAAAGTTATTGATCGCATTTTGTGTCGTGTGAGTAATCTTTCATGCCAAGCAAATTTTATTTAGTTTACTGAAAGTTGTTCTTGATTATGTTCAGATGGAAAAAGCTCTCAGGGAACGTCCAAATGGCGATCCGACTCGTACGCTCACAAGTGGTGATGCCATGGAATCTGAACTTCGTAGGCTTTTTTTTTATATCCACGAACAGTACTATAATGGCCGCTGACCACGGTTTCACAGCTTGCCTGCTCAGCAACAGCCTCAATCGGGTACTTCGACTTTGGCAGTCCTATGTGCCGGAGGTACCAATCGATCCACTATCTGTCAGCACAGCCGAACACACCTATCTCGCGTCACTCTTATCGCATGCTCAGGCATTGCGGGAGCTATTGGTCGAATATGAGTCCTTGCAATCTGGCTATCGGTCCAACACCCGAATTTTTATCCTAGATGATGATATTTCGAGACTCCAGGTGTCTTTCGATTCTCTACCCCAACCAGCAGTACAGCGGAAGCCAAATGCGCCAACCTTGATAGCGATTTTTTCAGAGCTGAAGGCTTTTGAGATTCAGTTCCTGGCCGACGAGCGCATTCCTAATCTCATCAAGGAGATATCGAGCGCGGTTAATCAGGATGATCTGCGTGCACTACAGTCACGGCTTGAAACATTTTCGGTCTCTGCGATTGGCTTACTCAAACGACTGACCCACCGCTTTCCCGATTTTGTTGATATACTGCGGCCTATTCAAACCATCCTCGACATCATGATCATCGGCTTGACCCTCAAGCTTCGACAGGCCACCGTTTCTCTCTTCCGCACCTCTCTCGACCCTCTTAATGATTTCATGGCACGATCTCTTCCTGGAAGTTGTACGATCGCGGCAGCTGAAATGCGTTCAGCCGTATGTGACCCAAAAATGGATGAGATAATCAGACAAGAGACTAGTTCATCACGAATCCCTATTCTACGCGTTGCTGCAATTTCGTGCGAGATCAATGGGATCTACAGCTCATCTGAACTGAATCTGCTCGTGTCAGAATATGATTTTATTTGGAAATTGTGGTGGATGGATCGTGCGAAAGAGGAGCGCGAGGCTGAGGAGCGTGCGCAAGAGTTCCGGTTCCGCCGACAAGATTTCAACATTCTGTCCGATGAAGCGATCGAAGCCGAAGAGCTGCAAACCCTGTTCCCGACCTACGAAGATGAGGTCTCGCAACCGATCGAGAGAGCACCGTCATCTAGATCACACGCTATTAGCTCGACTCAAGTCGACGTGCTTTGTCACATGCATCTTGCTATCACTTTGAAGGATGAGGTTGAATTGGAAAAGCTGAGGTGGTTCGAGCAGCTCCGGAAGGACTTGGTGATTGAGATCGCCGAAAAGCACGGGCATCTGCTTGCGACTTGCATCGACCAAAAATCCTTAGCGTTCCAGGTCAACCACCTCAATCAACTTCAGGCCCGGATCGGCAAAAACCCCAACTCCGCTCCACTTCAGGACTTTTACAAGGATAGTAACGTCTTTGAAGCCATGCGGATACTCAGTCCAGTTCGATCACTTGCTTCGAAAGTGAAAGAATTACTGGGACAATGGCCGGAGATGATCGCGTTGGACGAGATTGGTCAGCGATGTCAGCAAATTGCCCGACTATCATGCGAAAGTCCCTTGGCGAAAATCATCCCATTCGTGGAAACTTTAATTGGACAGATTGAAGAGTGGGAAAAGTACAGTTGCAGAGAGAACTCACTCTCGTCTTATCAATCCATCTTCGCGGATTTTGTGGTTGGATGGCGAAGGCTTGAGCTTACCTCTTGGGCTGGTCTCATCGAGCGTGAGATGCGCACCTTCGATTCTGCGACAAACGTGTGGTGGTTCCGACTCTACGAACTACTATTCCGTGGTCTATTGACGCAGGAAGCAAAGGATGGTGCGGATGTCGACAGGTATTTTGCAGACGCGGCAACGGTCCTGAATGAATTCATGTCCGAATGCAATTTGGGCCAATTTAAACCTCGCCTCACGCTCCTTCGCTCCTTTTCGTCTCTGTTACGATCCTACTCGGAGGTGCAGGGTGGCGAGCTTTGGAGGCGAATGTATAATCTACTCGAAG
The DNA here is from genome assembly GCA_000500245.1 of Cronartium ribicola 11-2. NCBI lineage: Eukaryota > Fungi > Basidiomycota > Pucciniomycetes > Pucciniales > Coleosporiaceae > Cronartium > Cronartium ribicola. The sequence continues at coordinate 15,654 of KI575921.1, forward strand.
GTATCATCTTCTTCTCCTCGCATTACGCAACCGAGATTTCGGTTCTGGTCGACCAAGCCAAGACTGCAGCGCGCAAGGAGATTGAAAACTTCATTCGCCTGGCCAGTTGGAAGGACGTGAATGTCTTTGCCTTACGCCAGAGTAGTCACAAGAGTCATCGACAATTGTACAAATCCGTTCATAGACTGAGAGCGGCTCTTCAGCGACCGGTAAAGGATATTCTTCAGACATGGAAACTCGACAAGTCTAGTGATCTCGAATTTGATCTACCGCTCACCATCAGCCGTGCTATCAATATCGTCCATGTGGATGAAGCTTCCGATACGACCTCATTGCCCACTCATCTCAAACACCCGTCACAGGCACTCGAACGTCTTCAGAAATTCATCGAACGACGACTGTTTTCGACCATGGAAGTCGACGTGCCTGCCGAAGAGATTAAGGCCCTCGCGTCTCATATCAGACTAGTGGCCAAGGAGCTGAGTGAGGAGACTTTACCAAAGGGAGACGCGAGAGAGAAGTACGCCCGCAATCTCGATCTACGTAAGCGCAAAGCGTTTGCCAATCTCTTGAAGAGGTTGAAGACGCTTGGCGTTGGATCCTCTCCCACCGATCGTGCTCTTGAGAGGTTGAAGGATCCGGCGGTGATCTTTGGACAGCCTTTACTGGCCTCTAAAAGCTTCTCGGGTATGACCAAGCTTTGCGAAGCAGTCGACGATGGGTTGTATGGGCTTCTTAGCCAGATGCCAAAGTTTCGGCGGTGTCGCAACAGTCATCATTCTGATATCAGCAACTCTGACATGCAACGGATGATTGGATCGGTCGAAAGCGGTTTATCACTTATCTTAAGTGATCGAAAAACCCTATCTTCGCTACTCGTGGCTGCCGACGAAATAGACCGCACTTGTTCGAGAATTGCAGACCTGTTACTATCGGCTCCGGATCGTCTGGTGGCTCCGACTAACCCAAATGCTCAACCTAATATCATCATGATGTATGTCAAGATCATCAACATTTTTGTTTCTGCCCTTGGCGAAACGTCCGAGTCTGTCAACATCCTTCGAAGCAATCAACCCGTTGCAGAAATCCCTATGACGGTTTCGGATTTGCTGAGTAAACTGACCGCTTCCGCCTCAAGCGATATTACGAAACTAGAGGCCTTGATGCGGATCGCAAATGGGACGCTGCGGCTATTCAGTCCTGACGAGGTCGAGCTGCTTGCCGGTGTTCCCGTCAGATTGAGAGGTATTGTTGAAGACATCCGAAGCGCCGCAGCCGATGTCCCTACTATGTCATTCTTGCTTGGACCTCTGGCCGAAGATCTTTCTAGGCAACTTTCGACTCTCTCGACCGAGTTCGTTGACTCTGTCAAAGAATCTGATCTGGTCCGGAACATCCACCGCAGTTTTATCGACTCGGTACTTCTAGTGGCTCAACAATTGATGAGCCGAGATTCAAAGATCGAAGACGAAGCGCTTTCAGCTAAAATGAACGTGGGGGAGATTCGAAAGGGCCATCGAACGCTCACCAGTATCACCTTACGATGCCATGTTGAAGACGTGCTGGGCAAGTTTCGTGACTTCAATCGTACAATTTCGTGTACTTATCCGTCAACGACAGGCCCGCAGATGCTTTCAAATGTTGCTCGTTTTGCTCAGCAGTACTTGAGCTTATTGGCACATCATTTTAAATACTGCCTGCTGTGGCATCAAGCACAACTCGATTTGTTCCACACGGTGGTCAGTCTTGGTATCAATATAGGTGAAAACGGCTTTTGTAAACCTGATCTTCGAGAGGAGGAAGGCGAGACGGGTGGGCCTGATGGTCCTTCTGCGGACGGAACTGGATTGGGAGGTGGTCAAGGTGCCAAAGATGTCAGTGATGAGATTGAGTCCGATGAACAGATGGAGGGACTTCAGAATGATACGGACGAACAAGATCCAAAGACAGAAGATGGGAAAGAGAAAGAGGACCGAGGAGTGGAAACACAGCTCGAATTTGACGCACCGTTGGAAGATGTCGAAGAGGAAGATGGATCCGATTCGGGTAATGAGGGGGATGAGAAGGATGAAGAAGATGGAGCGGATGAGATTGAGGATGGGGTTGGGAAGGTCGATCCACTCGATTCGGGAGCGGTGGATGAGAAGTTTTGGGAAGGTGAGGATGAAGACGAAAAAGAAGGTGAGGAACAGGGTGAAGCGGATATGAGTGCAAAACAGAATCAGTCGGCGCCAAAAGATTCGAGTCTGGCCGCCAAAGAAAACCAAAAGATTGGCGAACAAAACGCTCCAGACTCAAAGGAAGGGAAGGATGATGCGGCCGAGAATCAGGAGCAGGTGCCAGAAGGGGATGAAGGTGATGAAGGGCTCGAGGAGGATGAGGTTGATGATGGACAGGACGAACTCGACCAGTCCGAGATTGGAGAAGGTGAAGAGGGAGAAGATCCGGCCAAGAACAATCCGGTGCCGATGATGGATCATGTCGACAACACTGAGACATTAGACTTGCCGGACGATCTCAAGCTGGATGATTCCAAAGCTGAGGACGAAGAAAGCACGGGTGGTGATGATGACGCTGATCAAGGAATGGAACTTGATGAGCCAGGTAAGTCGTGCAAAATTTTGTAATCGTTGATTTTTCTTATGCTGACTTTTTTGAATTTGTCTAGACGAAGATCCTACTCGAGGACCGCCAGGGACTGATGAACACGATGACCAGCCTGGCGAAATCGAAGACCGCGAGGCCCTTGCTCCCTTGGACCCAGTTATCCCAGAAGCTGAGCCAGCCGATGGACTCGACGGCGGAGAAGAATCAGGTGCTGGTACGGGCGGTGGGGGTACGAGCAATGCGCCTCCTCAATCTGGGTTTGAGCCGCCAAATCAAGCGAGCCAAGAGCAGTCGAAGCCGCTGTCTGCGGATCAGGATGAGAAGCCTGCGACTGAAGCTGTCGAAGATAGCGAGCCTCACAACGAGGCTGCTCAAAGTGGGGAACGCTCAGCAGCTGAGGACATCGGCAACGGTGATCGCGGCACTCAACCGATGCCTCAGACGTCTGAAGCCACTCCTGACGAGCTGGGTTTGAAAGATCAACAATCTGATCCGAACCCTTTGAGAGACCTTGCGGATTCTATGGAGCGTTGGATGCGTCGACTTCAACACATTCAAGACGGTTCGTCTTCTCAGACCGACGAATCTAAGGTGGAGGCGAGTGACGAAGCGATGGAGCTTGAGTACCTTCAGTCCGATGAATCTGACCCCACGAATCGGCAAGCTCCTGGTCCAGCAACTCAGGATCAGGCACAAGAAGCGTTAAAGCAGCTCCATATCGATGAGCCCGTGACTGAAAGCGAGATTGTGCGCCTCGAAGATGAGCGCAAGTTGCCCCCTCCGGTCGACTTCATGCAGCTTCCTGAGATCAATGACCTGACCGAGCCCGTAGAACCCGCTATCACTGGTCCTACAGGCGGGGCTCAGAATCGTACAAACGACGATCGAGGTTTGGTCAATGAACTAGGCATATCTGATCAGCCCATGGAACTGGAGGAAGATTGTGACGAAGAGGTTGAAAAGACTTCAACTTTAGAACCCGATGTTGACCAATCGCTTGAAAGTGACGCTTCGGCTGCTGACATCTGGCGCCAATACGAGCACATTACTCGCAAGCCAGCTTTACAGCTCACAGAGCAACTCCGACTTATCTTGGAGCCTACGACCGCAACTCGTTTGGAAGGCGATTACCGAACCGGAAAGCGCCTCAATATGAGGAAGTTGGTACCGTATCTTGCGTCGGACTATACGAAGGACCGCATCTGGCTACGTAGAACCAAACCCGCCCAGCGTGACTATCAGATCTTGGTCGCTGTAGATGATTCGAGATCGATGGCGGACTCTAGGTCAGCTCACCTTGCATTGCAAACGGTGGCACTGGTCACTAGTGCGCTTTCCAAATTAGAAGTCGGAGAAGTTGCTATTGCACGTTTCGGTAGCTCATTCAACCTTATCCAACCTTTCGGTACCGGAGGAGGTCGTCAAGGAGGATCTAATCAAGGAGCAAAGGTGGTTAAAGGCTTTACATTTTCTCAACAAAAGACTGATGTTCGATTGGTGGTTGAGGAAGCGATGAAGATGTTTGAGACTGCTCGTGAGCAGCAGAGTGCTAAGACGGTAGATGAGATTTGGCAGTTGGGTATTATTGTCTCTGATGGAATTTGTCAAGACCACGATCATGTACGAGCGCTTCTTCGGCAGGCAACAGAAAAAAGAATCATGTTTGTGTTTGTGATTTTGGATTCTCTTCATCAACACGGCGAAGGTGATGGTGATGGTGAAGAAACATCAGCACCCGGAGCTTCTTCGATTGTGTCCATGAACACGGTCTCCTATGCGCTTGGTTCGGATGGCCAGATGGTATTACAGATGGAACGCTACTTGGATACGTTCCCATTCGATTATTATATCATTTTGTACGTCTTCTTTGCCTATTTCTGCTCCATTATTCTTTATTTTGGATACCTCTAAACAACTCAGTGATTAAAATTCTGACCAATGACTACTTCTGATTTTCTAAAAAACAGGCGTGATGTCGAAGCTTTACCGCATGTGTTGAGTGGCACACTGAGACAATTTTTTGAGAAGGTATGTTGTTTTCTCAAATCTTTCTACTCATTTGTCTCATACTAATCTACTGATCTTCTCATACTGAACTATTGGTCTACTCAATCTTACTGCAGGTCACAAATGCTTGAACTTGTAAAGTTTGACACATCATTTTCAAATTTTACAACTTATTTCTGCTTTGGGATTTTTGCATCTATTGTTTGCCGGTCTACTAGAGTTCTGAGAGAGGCTCGGATGAGTTCGCTGGGAAGCATAAGCCCACAAACATGATGTATTATCATATTCATATGTTTTCTTATATGCTAATTTTAATTGTCTCTTACTTTTCGAATTAAATTTACTTGTATTTGTATTTTTTTGCTTGTTTAAGTGTTGGACTTTGGTGCTGATTGGTGAATGTGTATAGTTGGGGAGTTTGAGTCAGATGAATAATGGTTTCTTTTGTGCCTTATGCAGTGAGCAAATGAGTTAGACCTACTGCTTGAGTCAAAGTGCTAATCGAGACGTTCGCTTTGTGCTTCATAGCCCGACCATCGAGTCAGTTGATCTTTGACATCCATGATTCTAGTTCCATAGAACTGGTGTACAGTCGGCTTGATCAAATCCCAACCTATGATAGGATTGGTGTGACGGTCAGAATAGTGATTGGACGGATTGCGCGATAAAGTCGTGCCTGTATTGGGAATCAGAGTTAATTATGAAGTTTTAGGGTACGCTATAAAAAAAAAGAAGAAGAAAGGTGATCTTTCGCATTTTTAGGAAGCGCGTTCTCAGAAATTGAAATGAGTTGTGTGATAAGATTAAAGTGGTAACTTTCCCCAGATGGTCCACTCCTTTTTAACGATACTATAAGATCCTATGGGAGAACCGCAACGCTTACAACGTAACTTGAATTTGCGGCCGGGCATAGACTCAAACACATCTACTGTTTCAGGCAAACCACCCTCAACCTTGCTGTTGAAGGGAACCATCGAAGGACTGATCCAGACCAGGGCTTGATGCTTCCAGTGAGTCGTCCAAACGAATGGGCATCCATTCAGACGCTGACAGTTAGTACAATGGCAGTAAGCTGATAATGTCAAGTTACTCGGTGTAAATGGAGTTAGAGTGGGATCTGCTGGGTCTATAGCTTTTTCGTTGGACATCGACTTTATGCTGGAAGTTGTGTCCTCTCCATCGCTTTCGAGGTTGATAACGAATTGAACGTGATGGCAAAAACAAGACCCGTTCAAGCTTTTCAATGCCGATGAAGACATGAGGTGAGTGTCTCAGCGTGATGAAAATGGTCTGAGCGAGGTGAAGCGCGTCCTTGGTGAGTGTCTGGTCAAACTCGAACCGAGTGATGACCAGGAAGAGGACCGCCGAGAATGACGTCACAACTGGCATCAGTCCTACATCGACTTCAACCTCAGCCCGTCTCATGTCTTCCTTCGATGGATTATATGCGGTCTCAATGGGAAACGTACGACCACAGACCCGACTCGATTCTGACCCGAGGTTGGAGTTTCGGCAGTGCATCTCATCTTCGGTCAAATGTACCTCACCTACGAAAAGTCTCAGCCAGTGAGTGGTCCAGTCTGTCTCATCTTGGGTTGGGAGAGAGACCTCAATCGGTTTAAATCGACCACCCTATCCTCTTGAGTGATGGACCCAAGTATCCCATCCAACTTTCAATCACTGCAAAGCATTCCATTTCAAGTTAGCTTTCCTATCATTTATCAAAGCCTTTTTTTTAAAAAACTTATTCACTTGACCTCAAATCACTTTGTATCAGAACAATTTGTAGACTGAATTTTCCAACTTTCGGTCATCATTTCCATTTTTATTTTATTTTTTATTTTTTTGCCTGGTCTTTTAACCCACCCTGTCATTGAACTTGTCATACCTACATCCGACCCAATTTCAAAATGTTGTCTATTCGCCTTGTCTTACTACTTCTCCACAGTACCTCTTCAATCTATGACGTCATTGGAGCCCCCGTGCCGCAGCTTCAGGTGTCTGGAACCATCTCCAATGGAGCTTTGAACGCGACAGCCAACGCCCTCTTGGCAAGCGTGACAGGCATGAACAATAATCCATCGTATTCAAGCAATGCCAATTCCTATACGAACACTGGAACCATAAACGCGACAGCCCTCTTGGCAAGCGTAACAGGCATGAACAATAATCCAGCGTATTCAAACAATGCCAATACCTATACGACCACGCCTGACTCTTACATCAGCACGAGTACTGCTTATCCCGCGAATTCAGGTACTTACGACAATTTTGGTCAGGACAATGGTGGCTATGGTTCTCCTTCCACGAATTCATACCCGACAACAAATACCGACACTTCAACTCAAACTCAGAGCTCACAATCGGTGAGTGATTGAGCGTTATGCAGAAAAAAACACAGGGCCAATTTAGGTCATGATGAACTGATGTCTTCTTCGCCTTACTTCACCAAACCTATAGACCACGTCAAGTCAAGTGAGTTTTGTTTTGATGAGTTTTAAATCAGAATCTGAACATTTCTAGATCTCCGTACACATCCTTCCTTATTGTTGACCGGTCACCAAAGTAAAAAAAATACTTTGGGTTAGGTAAAAGTTTTACTAACCACTACATCTTGCTCATCCTACCTTTAGTCAAATTCTCAGAGCTCTTCTGTCACGAATGGCTCAAGTGGTTACGGTTCAGCTATCCCCGATGGTCAAACAAAGTCTTCGACTTCGACCACGACCTCCAAAACTGCAGTTGCCACCATATCAACCACGGCCGCGGATCACGATAAACTTCCTTCCAACGGATTTGGTTCTACATCACCATATTCCAATTCAAACTATCCTACCAGCGGTTATGGATCCACGAGCTCATCATATGGCTCAATGCCGAGTGTAACCACCAACATCACGGGTGCTAGCCCTGGGTCCTATTCAGGAATTGGTCCTGTAGTGCCAGTTCCATCGTCAGACTATGCTACAAGCGGTTATGGATCCACGAGCTCATCATATGGTTCAATGCCGAGTGTAACCACCAACATCACGGGTGCTAGCACTGGGTCCTATTCAGGAAGTGGTCCTGTAGTGCCAGTTCCATCGTCAGACTATACTGATAGCAGTTCTGGATTGCCGACACCTAGTTACAATACGATCTCAAATGCTAGTACCCCTACCAATTATAGTAGTGTAGTTTATTCCCCGCCTCAATATTCTAACAACACTACTGAACTCTATCCTACTACCATCCCTACAGTTGATCCAAATGTGAACCAAATAGATACCTTAGGTGAAGCTTGGGTTGAACATAATAAGAAAAACTCTCAATGATTTTTTTTTTGTGATACCCTTTTTTTGTAATCCAAGGATGATCAAGTTTAGGAGATATATCACTGAAATGTTGCTCAATTTGAATTTTCATGTAATTATGATGAGTACATAAGTGATGTAAGAAGACCACATAATTTGATTCATGACAAATTTCTTTGTCAAAGGGGTTAAAAATCAACAAAAACTGAACTTAAAATGAACTTCAGAACCTCATCATCAACTTGGATTGTATTGGTTCATAACTGTAAAATCGAGCCCTTGTGGGTGAAAATTGATCATCATGTCCACTTTTTAAGAGTTTTTAAAGAATTGTGCTCTGTTTATCAACAACAACAAAGTTTCTGAGAATTGGATGTTTCATGAGGATATCTCCCTTTTCATGTCATCAGTTTATGAATAACCCAAGTGATTGAGGTACCAAGTTTTTTTTTTATCTAATCTTATATGGATTGCTAAAAAAAAGCTTGAAATTGGTTCAAAAAAAATAAAATTCTACTTCACTATTTTTTCACAATGGATGATTATATGGAACCACTCAAAAAAAAATATTCAAATTTCCTTTAGATTTGAGATGTCAACAAGGTCTCCCTTTTTTTATTTTTATTTTTTTTTCTTCACAGTGCCTATTATGATCACCTCTGTTATTTGAAAAAAAAAAACCCCCCTTTCTTATTATGAAAAGTTCCCTTTATCAATTTGAGGGATAGAATATTCAATCAGACTGACCCAAAGCTACTTCAAGCTTACCAAGAGAGAATTGTAAATACATAACATAGTCTGAATGATGATCTTACATTTTTTTATTTTTTTTCAAAAAGATACTTCACACGGTTTTTGCGTAAAGTGTTTTAAATTCTGAAATGGAACCCCCCCTTTTTTTTTGGCTCACTTACTGCATCTGTGAGGCAGACACCTTCATCAGGTGTATGACTCATAAGCAAAGTGATATGAGGTGCACAAATTGACTTGGGGAACCTGTAATGGGAGCACTGAAATCGGAACCATCTTTTAAGCTTTATTTCTTATAATAGAATTGCGGAATTGGTAGTGTGAACCACGCTTTCCTCTCCACCATCAGGCCATTTTTTTTAACTGATTGCAAAAAAAGACCTTGGGGAATCAAACTTCCAGAGTGACTGCGTGCGAGCCACCGAGGGACTTGACTGCAAGCCAATGTTTTACATTAGTATCAGTTAGGTTTCAAAAGGTCATACAGGGTCAGTCATACATTATTTTTATGTCGCCCAATTTGCAATACCTCAAAACAAGCTGTCGTCCACCAGTTTGCCAGTCAGCCTCACCGCGTCGAATTGCGTTATTGTCAAACTATGTAACCAAAAAAAAACACGTGCGGTAACAAGTGTTTTAAAAGCTTATTCATAGAAAATCTTTCCATCATTTCCACTCTCACGATATGCTTAATATCTCGCAATGAATTATGTACCGAGTTGCATCTGATTGAACTCGTAACTTCTGGGTCCGCTAGCAATCGTAACCACTGCTTGATCCTACCTACTTTTATCTCGTTTAGGTGTTTTGACGGTCATCATTTTCTAATCACTCCTTCTCCCGGTTTCACTTTTTCTGCTTCTGATCATAAGATTAGACGAGCAGGAATAGGCATTCACTCATTTTAATCTATCACTCTCAATCAATTACTAAACATATATGCCATGAGGCTTAGTCTTGCCTTGTCTCATCTGGCAGTTGCCATTGCGATCTTTCTTATCCCAGGTGTTCGCGCCGCGCCCTCTTCTGATCCTCGTAAGTCAAAAACCCCCCTTTCAGAAACTACATGGTTACACATTGAGCCCTCCATCCTCTTTGGAAAGTTCAATATTGCTTAAAATTGATGATGGCAATACTTTTTTTTTTTTTCTTTCTGATTTATAGCTGATGTTGTTAAGGTTCGAAAGATATTTGACTTCTTTAACGGAAAGATAACCAGTGGTGATTATGATGGTATTTGGGCAATGGCAGTACCAAACCCTAAAATTACTGGAAAGGTTACTATATTAGGTGGAAAGGAGGAGGACATTTCGGATAAGAAAGGTTCAACTCTTGATCATATTTTTTTTTTCGGTTCTGAACCCAATTCGTAAGGTCCTAATCATTTCTATGTACTGTTTATAGCGTTCAAGGCATTTTTCGCCAAAAATTCTTTCGGAGGGACTATTAAATTAAATTTAAGCAAAGGTTAGGAGGTCTTGATCTTAATGGTCTCTTACTTTTGCTAGAAACCTGTTTCCCTGAGATTTATTTACCATTTACCATTTCTTGAGTTTAGTTGTACCACGCTCTACTTCACCATATCAAGCGGACTTGATCGGAACATTAATACTATCAGCTGGACCTCTACCGAACACTCCTATAGACTTTGTTTCCAATTGGACATTTGCTGGAAATTCTCCAGAATTGGGACAACTTAAAACTGTGGTTATAGATGTCGTTGGCGTTCACAGCGGTGACTCTTCAGCTTCTGCATCGACTACGGCCCCAGCTACGACTTCCCCTAGCACCCCCGCTACGGCATCCCCTAGCACCCCCGCTACGACATCCCCTAGCTCCTCCGCTAACTCCACCACAGATGCTACTTCTCCAGGAGCCACTGGAGACACGCGTACGTTTTCCTTACATTCTGTCACGGGCTGTGATTAATTGTCTATTGAGCGCTTCATCATAAAAAGTTCAGTATTGCTCAAATTGATATCATGACCTTTATTTCCTCCCCCTCCTTTATAGCCGATGTTGCTAAGGTCCGAAAACTTTTTGATTTCTTTAACACAAAAGTTAAAGCTGGTGATTACGACGGTGCTATACCTCTCTTAGCACCTAATCCTAAAATGACCGGAAAGGTTACTATCTTAGGTGGAAAAGATGAGGACATTTCGACTATTAAAGGTAATTCCTTGACACTTTCTTTTTTTTTTTTTTAGTTCTGAATTCATTCATATTTAGTTTTTAAATTCTCATTCCTTTTTTTTCTTGTTTAGCTTTCAAGGAGTTTTTTAAAAAGAATTCATTTGGAGGGACTATCAAATTAACTTTAACAAAGAGTAAGTCTTTTTTCTTTTTTTTTTTTTCTTTCAAGATAATTGATAGTCAACTTATAAACTTGAATTTTTTTTGGGTTACAATTTTTGTTGGTTTTAGTTATACCTCGTTCGACTTCACCTTATAAAGCAGACTTAATCGGAACATTAATACTATCAGCTGGACCTCTACCAAACACTCCCATAGAGTTTATTTCTAACTGGACATTTACTGGTAACTCACCCGAAATGGGACAACTTAAAACTGTGATCATAGATGTTGTAGGAGTTCACAGTGGGGACTCTTCAACTGGTGGATCTACATCAAATTCAACTACACCAAATTCAGCTACATCAAATTCAACTGATACCAAGGCAACAGCGTCTACTAACAACTCCACTGACGCTCCTACTTCTTCATCAGTGAACATGGACAGTAGTACGTTCCTATCAGTTAATGAAAAAGTTTTATAGTGTTTTTTTTTTCGAATTCAATTGGTGTGCTAATATTTAATATGTCGGCTCATACAGAAATTTCTGCCAATGATGCAAAGTTCTTGATTAAAACTTTTAATGATTTTGCTATTAATATTAAATCTGGAAAGTTTGAAGAAGCATATACTGTATTTTCACCTAATCCTAAGATTACGGCTACACTCAAGATATTAGGTGGATCACCTGAAAATATAGGGGAAAAATCTGGTAAGTAAAAAAAATAAAATAAAATGATTCGATTAAAAAACTTTTTTAATTTGTCAGTTTCAACTTTGAATCCTAAACTAATTAAACGATTATTATTTTTTTTCGGTTATTTAGCATTTATAGAGTGGTGGAAGAAAAATTCCTACGGTGGTACCTTAACTTTGTCATTACTTAGCGGTAAGTCTATTTT
>AWVX01052416.1:0-12614 GCA_000500245.1 Cronartium ribicola 11-2
AATGTGATAAATGTTATAATAAATGTTTAATAATCTAAGACTACCAATTATGCGCACAACAACGGACAGATACCAAAGGACACGGCGTAAGTAAGAGCCAAGCTTTTTTCCCACAGGGTTTTTAATGCTGGCTTGGGGAAGAATGCAGAGCCACAAAGAGGGAGCTTGGGCATTAAAAGGGGGATAGTGCTATGAGCCAAAGGAGGCTCAAACCCACACACTGTAGACAGTGTTGCGACATCTTGTACAGAGTTTTTTTTTTTTTTTTTGAGTGCTATTTGATTTAACATTGCGCACTATTGTATATATAACCATTGTAAGTACAATACATGTCCCAGTACAGTGCGTACCCTGAGAGGGAGCTGAGATTTCCATCTCCGCTCTCCCTCCCCATGGTTCAATCTCAATAGAACCTTAATCTTCATCTTCAGAACTTCATCGCGTGCATTCCCCTAGTCCCACGAAGCCCCAAAGCAGGGTCCTAACATCTCCCTCATCAGTCATTTCCTTTTGATTGATCAGGTGAGATTTTATTTGTGGAGTGAAGTCAAAGCAGAGTTTTTCATGCCTAACCAAACCTCCTGCTGTCTTTCAGGTGAGTAAGTTCATATGTTTTTAGTCTTTCATTTCTCTTTTCAGATTTCTCTCTTTCTCTTTTAAAATGTTTCAAATGATGTGGGATTTGTTGCGGGACATGTTTTCATTTTTGTGTTCTTGGACATTTCAATGAAAAGCTGATCAGTCATTTCCTTTTGATTGATCAAGTGAGATTTTCTTTGTGGCGTGAAGTCAAAGCAGAGTTTGTCATGCTTAACCAAACCTCCTGCTGTCTTTCAGGTGAGTAAATTCATATGTTTTTAGTCTTTCATTTCTCTTTTCAGATTTTTCTCTTTCTCTTCTAAAAGGGTTCAAATGATGTGGGATTTGTTGCGGGACATGTTTTCATTTTTGTTTTCTTGGACATTTCAATGAAAAGCTGATCAGTCATTTCCTTTTGATTGATCAGGTGAGATTTTCTTTGTGGCGTGAAGTCAAAGCAGAGTTTGTCATGCTTAACCAAACCTCCTGCTGTCTGTCAGATAGCTCTTATATCACTTCAAGTCCAAAAGAGGACTTAATCCCAGAGTAACTTCAAGCTCGAAAGAGCTTATTCCCGTACATAGTCAGACGCAACAGACAAAATGGAAAGACAGGCAAGTTTGAACTGATTCCCAATGTAGAAAAAGAGAAACATAATGCTCAAGCCAAACGACTTATTCCCCTTGTTCCGCACATGGTCAGTTGCCGAGCTACAGAGAAAGAAAGCAAGTTTTAGACTTATTCCCAATGTAGAAAACGAGAAACACACAGCTCAAGTCAAAATGACTTATTCCCTGGATCAATAGTTCTCAAGTCACATGTGTCTTACTCCACTTCACACAGTTCAAGTACTTGTTACTTGTTCCCAAAAATCCTCAACAGAACTCCTTGACAGAGATACGACAACATCATCTCTTTCAATGATTGTATCACTCCACTGCAGTCCTCTAACCTGATTGTATTGGATAAAGATATTTAGGGCTTCTCTGAGTCTAAGGGAAGTTGACCTTAAAGTGACAGCACAAGGCAAAGATTCTCCTCAAACAACCCCTCAGATATAAGCCTTGAGTGCCACTTCTCACAAAATTTTCACCCAATGTTACCTTGGAGTTTTCCTTCCGAGGAAATCAATATGGCAGTGCGCACGAATTGGATTTCACTCCTGTATCATCTACACATGCTGCCATCTTCCAGAATTATCATCCACCCAGATAAAAGGTTCATGAAGTCTTTGGCAATTGACCAGTGGCACAAGCTACAAAAACAATATGTTTAAGGCTGTGCAAGGCAAAGGTTTTCAGGCAAGTTGAGATACGGAATCACTGGGAGATGAAAATCTGTCTCACGTTACAACATTAGCAGGCTCTGAGACAAATGTAGCACATGATACCACATGGAACGTAAGTGGGGGAGGTTATCCATGAGCCTATGTATCTTTCAAAAACTTTGTAAAGCATTGGTCCAAACAGAGTACGTAACACTGTCAATGATCTCTCCAATTTTGTTCTCCAATAGGTATTCCCTCATCACGCTCGAACCCAAAATGATGAAGTGCAGCCTATTTTCCGACTCCCTCTTAAGTAACTTTCGAGTGAAGTTCCCACTTCGATCACCAATCCCAGCGGAAAGGATCCGAAACATAATTTCCGATAGTGGTCCCGTGCGACCAGGATCTCTTCCTTTTCTTTTACATAACTTAATCAACCAATATAACTTTTGACGTAAGTTACAAAAGTTGTCCATGGAATGTAAATGTAATGAAAGGTAATCAAATGTGTAGACAAGATAAGTGAGAGTCAAAGGAATTCTTGATGGCGAGGAGCTTCTCTACAGGCTCGACTTGTGTCGCTGACCCTCGAGTTGGAATCTCAGCTAAGAAGCGCACGACAGCTCGGACTGAGGTGTCTCTGTTAACTGTGGATTTGTCCCTGTACCACGAACTTAGTATCTCGAGTGGTTTGGCCATCGGGAAGCGATGTCGGGTTTTTCTTGATATGCTACGTGTCTTTCATGGACTTCCGGGTGAGTCAACGATAACCATGCTTCCTAAGGTCAGCGAGAAGCTGTGTGGCCACGAAAAGTAGGGGAAAACAGCAGTGAACAGATATATAGGCGAGGGAAGCAGTCTTACAAGCAGACTACTTACCTCTTCAAGCATTGTTCAAGAGTACGTGGCGCGCTGACTCCAGCAAAGAGCCTTTCAGGAGTATAATATGATATGAGCCGTTCTATCCCCGGCCAAATAACGTCGAGATCGCCGATTGTACAAAAGGCGTTGTAGGCATGAGCAGCAGGAAGCAAAGATTCACACATCTCGACGCCCAGTGACCTCATCATGTGAAAATTAACCTGCAATTGAAGGAATCCGTAGGCCCAAAGGAGTGGATGATGATTTTGAGCGATGAGGGACGGGTGAGGACTGATGGGTAAGTTTAGCCGCTGTCTACAACGTGCCATTTTATCTTCAAAGTTGACCATTTGAATCATAGGCAACTTCAAGGCGCGGTGATTTTCGTATAATCCTGGAATAAAGGGATCTCCACTGATCTCGATCAAGGGGACGGCGAGAAAAAGGTCGATGACAGAGTTGGCGCGGTTGGAAATTTTCTAAAGCTCGTGGAAAGGGCGAGACGCATCAGCTCCGAGGATAGCGTTGGGATCCAGGAATATCTGAGTGCCAAAGACGAGCGAGATGGAGATAGTAGACTGATAGCGCATGACGAAGTTTGGAATACTCTTGCTGAATTCGTCGTCGTGGGTGAACGGCCCGATGTGCTCTGCAGAAAAAATGTAAAGTTCGGGAAGGATAGCCTCCAACAGCCTACGGTTTTGCTGAGAAATTTGGGGTAGCGACATCTGGGAGCAATCGGTATACAGGTTGGCCGTTGTTCCAAAACCATTGAAATATATTTGTGATGGCTTTCACTCCTCTAAGACTTCTTTTAGGGTGATGAACTTGCTGAGTGACATCAATTCTCCAATCTCTGCCATCTCATAATTATAACAATCGTCTGGGTTGGCTCGGGAGTTTTGATTGATGCCCCTCTCATGGCAGCGCTTGTTAAACAACATCATTGCTACGTCTTTGTAAGCCGGATTGGTCGGGAAATGTTGACCAGAGTTTGTGACAAAGTCCTTTTCGGCTATTCGAATGATTACGATGGCCATGTTGCTCAGCAGGGCTACGGTTTCGAGACTAGTTTGGGAGGTGCGGTATTCTTGCCCATGGTCACTGATCAGGCGCCTGAGGTGAGCCATATCTGTGAATAAAAAAAGATAGCAAAGAATACGTCGCGGTACTTTTTGTGGGTCTTACTTTGGGTTTTAGATCTTGATGTAGCAGATCCTTTGACTTTTTTGCCGGAAGACTCGCTCGGCTCAACGTCGGTTTCATCTTCATCATCGACATCTTCAATGCTCAAGAGGCTAAAATGATTGAAGACAGAAGTTGACAGCGGCCATAAATGGTGGGTTGATTGACTGAGATTGCATGGCGGCCTTCTTCTCAGCCTTTTCCTCGCCTTGAGTCGCATCAGTGAGTATAGAATGTACGCGTTCGAGGACGCATACGAAATGTGCGTGCCGGAGGTTTTCGCTTTGAAAATCTTCTAAGGGATGGTAGTACGATTTGACGGCGTAGAGCGCGAGGTATTCGCGACGGAGGTGTATGCTTTTCTCTAGGTTGATTAAAATTGTCGAGGAAATCTTGAATTAACGGAGCCTTTTCTTAAGTAACGGAGCCTTTCCTTCTCTAGTTGAGAGAGGGACTGAGAGTAATTTTCATCAAGTGTCTTCATAATATGATGTCACCTTGATGACGTAGAGTACGAAGGTGTGGACGGTGTTACGATGGCTGTACGGGATATAAGATCAAATCTACACTGTTGTTTTTCCTTTTTTTCCTGTCCGTCTTTTCCCCTTTCGTTCGAGCAGGTTTGCTCTCTCTCTACGGTCTTTCTCTGTGGTTGTATTTCCCACAGATAGTCTTACGAGATTACTCTCTCCAGACCTTTACAGCCCTTCGTTAACTTCTTGGACATCTTGTCTGGACTGACGGCAATCTTCTTTGGAAGTTCTGTTGTATATGACAGAAATTGTAAGCAGATCTGGGCACAGCGCAGTACTGTCTAAAGGTCGTTCAGTTTCCGAGGTAGAATGAGGAGTCCCAGAAAATGGGAAAGGACTAGGGAAATCGATTTGAAACAGAACGCTGATTGTCAAATTGATGTTTTCATACACTTTAGTCACTCCAACCGGTCTTTTTTTCCCCTTCTCCAAGTCTCATGGAGACGTGACTAGTAGCTTTTTCTGTCTTTTGATTGGGACAATTATGGGATCGCATCATCATTACTCATATAGCGACAGCTTGAGTTTATATCTCTCATTAGGATATCAGACAGAAGTCTCAACATCCATGTGAATGGTTCAGATTGTTATGCTGTTCTTGCTTTCCCGCTGCCCTTGTCGGCTTGGGTTGGGAGCAAAGTTGTTTGAAAACTTGTTTATTCTGTTTGAGGCTCATCCGAGTCTTCGTACGATGACTGGGGTCCAGTTCACCTGACCTCACCTCCTCCTGTTGACTTGAGAAAGTACTGTAAAGACTGGACATCAACTTCGATCCAAAAACTCGGTTTGGAGGTACTGCACCGTATTGATCGTATCCTTCGTCCCGATCAAGACTAGGAGGAGTAATAGGAGTCATCTTTCCCTTTCCTGCCCACAAGACTCGATCCACTCTCTTCATCAGGGTATCCGGCTCACGATAGGAGCCTGTTGGGTTTGTAAGATGTGAAGGCGATGGCCAACATACAAAGTAAATAGTGCATCTCAACTCATCATGGTCACCTCAGAGTGTAGTGACCTTGAAATTGTATAACCACGGTTGATCCTAAGTGCCAAAGAACCAACGCTCGTATATTAAAGAAACTCAAGAATGACTTTTGAATAAAGCTCCATGTCTTTTTTCCTACCCTCGGACGTTCCGTTTTCTGCTCTGGCGCAAGTAGCGATCGATCGATCCGGTTCAAAAGAAGCATGATGTCTTAAAGAAAGAGCTTGGAATCCGATAAGAGAGTTCAAACATACATGAACCACATCTTGACTTAGTACTATACTTGTAGCAAACTCCTATAATAAATGAGTCAAATACTATGAGCATTCAAAAATTCAGTATTGGTAAGTCGATTTGAACCGAAGGGTTTCAAACCCCATTCAAAGTTGAGGAACCTGCAACACTACGGACTCTCCTGAGATCAACTTCAAACGTTCTATAATCTCAGGTTTTCTCCACACTTTTAATGAAACCAGAACTTCACTCACTTGACACTCATCCAATCCTGGTCGGAATTCACTTGAGCGTCTCATTCCCCCTACAAGACACATCTTCTCCTTCAGTCAACCTCATCGAAGATAATGTCTGATTATTGGAAGTATTTGAAAGAAGCCTTCTGGTTATTGGTAGCGGTAAAATTAGCTACTCTGATATTTAAATAGTCAGTAAGAACACTAGTCGAATTTGGCAGTTTTAATGAACAATTATACTAACTTACTATCAACTGTTTTTTCTTTCATTACCTCGATTCCACATATCGAAAAAATTGCAAACATACCAGCCGCAAACGTGGTAAGTCATTATGAATCATATTTTCAGCCGAATTAAAAAAGAAAAATGATCTTGATGAGTATTAGAAAAATTGATCATATTGTTTAAATTGATAAAAAAAAAAAAGCTATTGGAACAAGCGAAAGGAAGGACGTATACCAAGATCTACCTGGTTGGCCACTGTGAGCGCCCTTAATAAATCCTATAATATTAAATAACCGTTTCTAAAAAACTTTCTCTTCTGATCATCATCAACTCAGTGTCGGCCAAGTGAGGAATTTTGAATCCCTATCTAAATCCTTTGATCAAAGATTTCAAATGGTAATCAAGCACTAATCAATTGGTTTACCTTCCCCCCCCCACAAAGCTACCTGAAGTGGTTTTGAATTGCAAAAACCTCTTAGAATGGGCAGCACGAAAGGAAAGGATTTACGGACTTGGTTATTCGGTAAGTCACCTATCTACCCGCGCTTTTTTTTTTGACTTGTATCCGTTATTGAATAGTAAAGACTCAAGGATCATTCTCGATCTTCTTTCGTAGGTGACTCTTCCTAGAATGAGATTGATAGAAATTAGTAGACCGGATTGGATTGAGCATGTACAAAAAAGTAAGATATTTATCAACTTTTACGATTCTTTTACATCTTTTAAAATGGGAACTGACCTAGTATTGAGTATAACCTTTAGCAAATTTCCAAAATTATGTGAAAGTGAGAATATAAATAATTCATTGATTTTTTTTGAAGAGAAAACATCCTAATTAATGGCTTGATTGTCTTATCATAACAACAACCTTTTTCATCTTTCTTTTTTCATCACCATCAGGGAAGTCTTTTTCAAGAAGTGATGTCAGATGTATTTGGTCAAGGGATCTTTGTAACAGACGGCGCCGTGTGGAAGAGCACCCGCCAAGTTACTACAAGGATCTTCAACTCACAAAACTTCAAAGTCCGTGAATCTTTGATTTCTGTATCATGAGTTGTTATCAATATGCTGAAAAATTGTGTATCAGACGATTGTTACGCCTGCAATACATAAAACTCTAAGATCATTGAATGATTTATTAGAATTCAAAGCCGAACAGCGATCAATCGTTGAATTAGATGATTTATTCCATAAGTTCACATTAGAATCTTTCCTAAAGATGACGTAAGTCGTCATGCTTTTATTTTAGAGCACGATATATCTCCTTTTTATTTTTGATTGCTAATTTTTAAACCAATCAATTCAGTTTTAGTCGTGAAAGTGGTTGTCTAAGTTTAAACAAAACTGATCAAAATACAACAGATCCATTCGCAAACGCCTTTGATTTTGTACAAAATCAAATGGATTTAAGATTTATTTTTACAGCTTTTTCAATTCCATTAGGTAGACTCTTATCTAAAAGACCTAAAACAATTTCAGCTAGAAAAACATTAGATGAATATGTTTATCAACTTATTGATAGTCGTAGAAAATCAGATAATAATGAACAAACTTCTTATCATGATCTTTTAGGTTTATTTATGAATTTTAGTGATGAGAAAGGTGTTTCATTAAGTAGGACTGAATTAAAAGATTCAGCTCTTAATCTTATCATCGCTGGAAGGTG
Organism: Cronartium ribicola 11-2; assembly: GCA_000500245.1. Classification (NCBI taxonomy): domain Eukaryota; kingdom Fungi; phylum Basidiomycota; class Pucciniomycetes; order Pucciniales; family Coleosporiaceae; genus Cronartium; species Cronartium ribicola. The sequence continues at coordinate 7,773 of AWVX01052416.1, forward strand.
AGTATTCCTTTATGTATCAAGAAGAATGACAAATCAAACTTGAGCCCACTGTCTGATATTTCAATATGACCCCCTCGAAATTCAACAGGGATACCACTGCCCAGGCGCTTTCATGGACATTTTTCCACCTAATCGAACAACCTGAACTATTGATACCGCTGAGAAAAGAAATAGAAGAGATTTTAACAACAGATGATGATTTAGTAGATTATGAGAATTATAAACAATTCATTCATGTCCTCGCTGTCTTTCATGAAGCCTTAAGATTACATCCCAGCGTTCCTAAGGCCTGTCCTTACTCTACTCTCTACTCCTATTCAAAAGCATTCGGTTTCCACTGACACACTTTCAAGTTTTATTTACACAGAATGCAAAATTTGCAATCAATCATGATAAATTACCAGATGGACCAATAGTCGAACCTAATGACTGTTTAAGATGGAGGTAAGTCTCTCCTTGCTCGTCTCTGACTAACTTTGAACATGTAGAAAAATATTAGCAGCTGTTAATTGGTTTGGAGTAACAGTGATTGGCAAATGGCAAGAGATCCAAATATTTGGGGACCTGATTGTGTAGAATTCAAACCAAACAGATGGATAGATGAAGATGGAAAATTAAAACAATTTGGACAATGGAAATTTCATGCTTTTAATGTAAGTAAATATAATTCTTGAAGTCAATCCCCCTTCTCTCTCTCTCTCTCTCACACACACAGGCAGAGAGAAGATTTAATCATAACTTTTTCTCTTTGTTTTTACTTATTACGCTCTTTTAATACACTTCTCTTTTTTCTGGGGTTACCAACCTTAGGGTGGACCCAGAATTTGTCTTGGAATGCATTTAGCTACATTAGAAGCAGTCGGGGCAATAGTGGAGATCGTTAGAAGATACGATCTAAAGTTTGAACCAGGATGGTAAGTCCTTGTTCTATTACATCTTACCTTTCAATGCACACTACACCGTTTGATTCGAAAGCCAAGTATGATGGCAACACACAAAAACTAACCAGATATATGTGGTTCACAGGTTAGAGAATGTACCCAAGATTCGTAACATCACTCCAAAATCGACTGAAAAAACTCCAAGATATGGTTCATCTCTTACTTTACCAATGGCACAAAGAATGAGGGTAATCCTCACACGAAGAACAGGCGAAAAAGGTTTGGACCAGTCTGTACGAACCATGTAGGAACTAAATATCCCGAAATCTCGCCTTTTTGTTGTTGTTTATGTCGAATCTCAATTGGATATAGGGAATAGAGAGGCATATATAATGAATTTTGTTTATTTAAAATCACAAAAGCAATCGGAGGCTTCATTGCAACCGGTAAAGAAAATGTGGCATGTGATATATGAATGTAGTTCGGATTTAAATCTTGGTGTCGTAGGGGATAGGGACCAAAGTTTCGGGTACGTTAGATTTTGTTGAGATGGTGTGAGCTTCTCTTGGAGCAGCTGGGAGACGCTTGAGAACGATCTTTTCTGTAAAGTTGAAAAGAAGGCAGGCACTCAAGTAGTCAATAAAAATGTAACCAGATGGATAGGGATGTAAACTTTTTAAACAAACCTCCTTTCTCCTTGGCTTCCTTCTTGAGCCTTGCATTCTCCTTAACTCGGTTCAAGAAATCATCACGACATTTAGAGTGTTTGACGTGTTCGATACGTAAGTTGACACGTTTCTCTAAGTAACGGTTTCCGACGACTTTGTAAACGATGACACCAACGGCACGAGGAGCGACGTTGTAGACAATACCAGTCCGACTGATCAAAAAATAAGAAAAATCTGTCAATGATCGAGAGCACGAGTTTGAAAGATACAGGTCAAAATTTACCCATGGTAGTATTTGTGTGGCATGCCCTTTTGTTGAGCACCATTTGCCTTGATATCAACGATATCACCAACTCGATAAGTTCGTAGGAAGGTAGAAATTCGAATTTGACCAGCTTCCTTGAAACCGCGCTTGAACATGTCACGCGTGCGACCGCGGTAACCGAATGAGTGAGGCATGTTGAAATGAGGTCTAGGTGATTAGGAATAACTTTTGATATTAAAAAAACAATCGAAATTATGGTTAGTGAAAGTGAATCGTGAATGGCTGAAGGTTTATCGGAATTGATTTTGCCTACGAGAAGTGGATGGGTTGACTATTTGTTTTTTTTGAGGTTCAAGTTGAAGTAAAGCAAGAAGTGTAAGTAAATTATTATACTTGTTCTTTGATAATGTCTTGTTCGTTTGACTTACCCTTCGTCCGCTTTCGGTTCGATTTGAAATCCTTTCGATAACTTCTCGCACTCTCACCACCCGGGACCGAGATATCAGGGCCAAAAGTGTCAAGGAACGGGGTGTTGAGCGATTCTCAGTGTAAGCTGAAGTGATACTAACAAATTCACTTAACCTAACTGCGCACAACACTCCACACACACACACAAGCAACACCACCAAACTCATTACAGTCTAAATAAACCTAACATCATCAGTCTCGTTTTACCCCCGTCTATCATTCACACACCCCTTCGCTTCAAGTTCTTCGTCAAGGTCTCTTCGGAAGTTCGGACGGTCAACACTTCAACATGCCTCTCGTACGTCTCGTCTGACTAGTCATACTTCCATCTCATCTCATCTCACCTCTTCCTTTACCTCACCTAAACTCTCGACCACACCTTTCCACGAAGGGTTCATGTTCACCGATCACATATAGAAACTCATATTTGGTTCAATGATCCATAGGCCCCCCGAAACACCAACAAGACCTACAAGGTCCCCCGACGACCCTATGAGGCGCCCCGTCTTGACGCCGAACTCAAGTTAGCGGGTCAGTTTACATTCCCACTATTCCCTACCTTCCTACAGCGAAGCTGACAATTATTATTGCATTCAAGGTGAATTCGGTTTAAGGAACAAGCGGGAAATCTGGCGAATTGCTCTCACTCTGTCTAAGATTCGTCGAGCTGCTCGAGAGCTCTTGAAACTCGATGATAAAGATCCTAAGCGACTTTTTGAAGGAAATGCTTTGATTCGTCGATTGGTTAGAATTGGTGTATTGGATGAAGCTAGAATGAGATTAGATTATGTCTTGGCTTTGAAGGTCCGCCTTTCGTTTCTCTCTCTCTTCTCTCATCTCTTAACAATTCACTCACATGAGCCTCTTCCTCCAATTCTTAAATTAATAGATTGAGGACTTCATGGAACGAAGACTTCAAACTCAAGTTTTTAAATCCGGTCTAGCTAAATCAATTCATCATGCTAGAGTTTTAATTCGTCAAAGACACATTCGAGTCGGTACTCAAATCGTTAACGTACCTTCATTTGTCGTAAGACTTGATAGTCAAAAACATATCGATTTCGCTCTTACTAGTCCTTATGGTGGAGCTAGAGCTGGTCGAGTTAAACGTAAACGAGCAAAGAAAGCTGATGCTGGCGAAGAAGCTGGTGAGGAGGATGAGGAATAGATTTAAATATGATTTAAGACATTGTTTGATATTAGATCTATGCAATTATCTTTACATCGTCGAGCTTCTATACTACTGCCACCTGTGGTCTTCTATCATTGCCATTTGCTATCATAAAAGGCTTAGAAAGAGTACTCAAAATTTATTCTATTACTTGCTCACTGATCACCTTTGTTATACCGTCGTCCCAGAGGCCTCTATGCAACATCCTCATGTCTTTCTCTTTTGCGGCGTCTCATACTAATTCGGAGCATGTCCTTGCTCGCTATCTGCTAGAATATCAGGTTTGATGTGTTCGGTACCAAAACAATTGCCTTGCCCGTCCTGTATTGTGTTGAGGTACAGGGAAAAGTATGTGAATATGTCTGCTGTGAAAATCTTCCAAGCTCTATCAGAGCATCCACAGTGGTGGACCCTCAGATCCGGACCTCGCTAAATTTCAAATTTTAGAGGTCGGCCAGATGCCTGGGGTGCCATGGTTTGGGCCCACAGGGTGTTAAACAACAGGCAACAACGTCACAATCAGTGGCAAACACAGGGCCTATTTACTCCGCTCTGGCCACCCAGAGTGGTCTCCTACCCCTACCAAAACTTCACCCACACTTCAATTAGTAGATCAAGAGCAGAGACCTGTTTTTTTTTGCATACTGGGTGGGAGGGAACAAATGGGATGCATGGCCTGTAGATCAGATTGTGAGAAAATAAAGATTGACCAGACCGGGATTTGAACCCGGGACCTCAGGATGTAAGCTAAGACACAACGCTAGATTTTATTTTATTTTATTTTTTTCAAGTGCGTGTTGCTTTTACATTTCACACTATTACACCTAATATTTAAACCTAACCCCTAGGGAGGTAATAGAGAGCCTAGAGGCTAACAGGTGGACCTACTAGACTAGTCGCGATGAAGAAACCGACAAGTTGTTCTTAGATGGAGGGGGCTATATACAGGCGAGAGAAGAACAGAGAGATAAAGTGAAACATGGTTGGGGCCCGGGGACAACGCTAGATGTGCTGCCTTTAACCACTAGCACCCCGGGCAAACAGCTGATGCTGTTAAAGGCTATGACTTGTCCCATGAGGATGACTGACAAAGGATGGACCTTTGTTCTTGAGACTTTGTTGGTCTCGAGTGCACTTGTAGAAATAATGAAGTGAAATGATTTTTAATGTAAATTTTTTGTTAGTTTTCAAAGTGCCTCAATAGCCAAGCAGAGTCTCTTATATATACATGTCTATACAACAATTGTTCAGGTTTACAAACACGACAAGGCTTAGATCTTAACTTTCATCAAAGGACACAACTGAGTGAAAGGAATGAGTTTAAGTCTAAAATTTCGACTAATAAGGTCAAAAACACGTTGAGGCCCCCAAATGTCAGCCTAGATCTAA
>KI575952.1:5262-18410 GCA_000500245.1 Cronartium ribicola 11-2
AAAAAAAAAAAACATATCTATTTTTTGTAATGTCTCTCAAAGGTCTAATTATAAATTCAAGCTCATCAGGTGACCCAGGATGAGCCCGACCTTGAGGGGCTAAATCCTCAAAATAAATCAGCTTCATCTTTTCTCCATAAGATCAATTATTCACCTATATTCACAAAAAAACTCTTACTACAAATCAACAATCTTTTCAGTATCTTATGGAGTCCTCAAAGTCCGAATGTTGGAGCTTAGTTGAACCAAGTAACTGTGGCTTGATAGATTAGCTTTGATGGAAATTCTGGATGGATTTGGTTACTGTTAGAGTTCCTTATTCATATTTCTCTTTATCCATTATTGTAACCAGTTGTGTAGACCCATCTGTATCTGAAAGATAATTGATGATGAAAAGATCTCAAGGTTCTGGTATGTCTCAAAAAAAGCCTATTCAGGGATCTGACCTGACACGCAACTTTTTTTTAATAGTGTCAGCCCTGAGGCCTGTTCAACAGTCCCAAAGGCTGTCAAAAAAACAATTACATATAATAATAAAAGAGTATATATGTAATAAGTGTCAGATGGTAGGGAACTGAGAATCTGGAGAACCTCAATGAAGAGGTGAGAGCGAGAAATTCAACACTGATGGTTTCTTACAAGCAGCCAACTGGAGGGCTATATATACTAAATAGCTACAGACAGTGAGAGTTACATGCCAGATGGGGTGTGAGCTCTGAGAAAACAATGAAAAGGAAGATTGGCATGGACAACATGGAGATGTGAAATGAAGCCAAAAAGGGAAATTCAAATGAAGATATTCTCCAGAGCAAACATACCAACAATAAGAAGTGTAATAAGAAGTGTACGTAAGAAGTAAGTACAACTGTAACAACAAGTATGCATGGAAAAACCAAGTGTAGTGAGAGATACATTTGTACTAATTACATCTCAGGCTCAGTTTCAAGAGTCATAAGCATAGTATACTCATGACAGGAGCCAACTAGCAAGCACTGTCATTAGAGTAACCACCCACAGACTGGCCTATGTGGCCCTGTAATAGCATGAGCTGGAACCAAAAGCCAGCCCATATTCTAGGAGTGAGGAGGAGGTAACCTGAAAGGTATATAAACCCCCTCTCTCCTGCTTGAATGGTTGGAATGTATGTTATTGTCATGCCTTTACTTAGGTCTCATGGGTATGGGTTAACTGTAGTTTCTTGCTTATGTGTTCTGTCATGCCATTACCATTTGTGTTGTATGATGTATGAGGACCTGACATCACTTTCATTTTCATTTTCATTTTCCGTATTACCACTTCTCACCCTGAATCTTACATGTATAAAAAAGAATGTCTTGATGACTGATATTTTTCCATCATTCAGTCATCAGTCATTCTCTATCTATTAGTTCTCTTTTGGTTATCTCATCTGATTATCTCATCTGGTTACTCAAGATTACTAATAGATACTTGTTTTGTCAAGTCTATTGTCCATAATCCTGTCCAACATCTCCTGCTCAGGAATTGTCCCCTCTTCTCACCTTTTACCACAACCACCTAAAACAACCCAATAGCACATCTTTGAGGATACTTACATAACAATTTTCTGATCAATAGTGCAAAGGGTTACAGGTGTTAATAACTGGAGGTCACAACCCAGGTTGGTAAACCTTAGTGTCTTGTAGACCCTTTGTCAGTGAGGACTCACAGAGGCTGAGATAAATAACCTAAAGCAGAAATAAGAGCACCTGCTTTGTATACTAGGCTTGGAGCTAGGCAGTTGTAGTGCTCAAATGTAGCTCTCCTTAATAATCAACCTAGTCTAAGAAAAACCAGTCCTCTCAAACCCTCTCATTAGAGGTCATCTAACTGTAGTCTACACCTGGGTGTACCAAGTGTAGACTGTATTTCTAGCCAGTTAGTGGGCTGACAGAAGCCACTCCCTGACAAATAGATTGTGTCAAACAGGTTCACATTTATATTGTATTCACAATCCCCAAAATTGAAAAAAAAAATCAAGACATCCTCAAACTCAAAATTCTAGGATATATTTACTCAAGTAAGCTAGCCACCTGTCAGGAGAGGAGGTGGCTTCTGTAAGGCTACCTCCTGGCTAGCGTTTTAAGGAAGGAAGGGTCTAAGGAGTTATTCCTTCCAGGGAAGAGCCTTTGCTTAGCAGGATTGATGTCAGGGATAGCTCCTGTAAGGCTACCTACCTGAGCCAGAGTGTGGGAGTGAGGGTTCTGTAGACCCCACTTGAACAACTTATGCTAGTAGTACTGGGAATCCCCCAAGTACTGACTACAGCTAGTTGACCTCAAAGGTGAGGATTTGGAGGACTGGGTCTGGGATGGGTTAATCTTCACTCAGGGATCAGAGTTACAGTTAGGCACTGGTAACACTCCACTCTGATCCAGCTTTTACAAGTCAGGATGCTCTTTACCTGCTTGGGTGATTCTTTAGCTCTAACCCTTGTGAGACCTAAAAGACAAGGGTATTAAGGAGCAAGGTCTACCAGCCTATGGTTGAACCCCTTATACTAATACCTTTAGCACTGCACACTATTGAGCAGATGACTTATTTAAAAGTATCCTCAATGTTTTGCTTATTGTGCTGTTAGGTATATTGGTAAAAGGTTGGTGGAATGAACCAACTCCTGGCCTGAGGGGAGGGTTTATATATCCTGTTCTCAGGCCTGTCCCTCACTATTAGGGTAATGGCCTACTTGTGGTTTCTTGGGTTGCCATGATAACCCTTGGACAACTTGTGGTTGAGTACTTATTACAGTGTTGTGTATCCAATTCTTTTATAAGTACATACTGAAGGCTCTTGAAACTGAGCCTGTGCTGTGATTACCTGTTGGTACATACATTTAATGTTGTTTCACTATTATGATTACATATGTACTTTTGTTAGTGCTATATGTAATCTTATTTTACACTGGTATTTACACATGTACCCTTACAGTACTATGTGTAATTGGACATTTGACAGTTTGTGCGACTGCTGAGCATTCCTCAGGTCTGGTATTACATCTGTACTCTTGTTAGTACTATATGTAATCTTTATGTTACACTTGTGTTTACCTGTGTACTATTACAGTACTCTCTGTAATTGGTGTTTGACAGTCTGTGGGACTGCTGAGCAGTTCTCAGGGCTGACACCACCTCTCTAAGATACTCTGGAAAGATAATAAGAAATGCTTATGCCTTTGAGCTTGCAATGGTTTCCAACCACCATTAACAGATGTCAGCATTTGTGTGTTCAAACTTGCTGAAAAAAACCTATGAGTTCAGAGCTCAGTTATCAACACTCATCACATGCCTCATGTGCCCACACTCTGGGATTCTTGCTTGTGTCTTTTGGCTCAAAGATAGAGATGGGTAATTAAATCCCAACCATACCCATACATTGGAAAGGCCATCACAGATCCAAGCATCTACATCACACATGCTCTGATATGACCCCATGGTACTCATGTTAATGATGATGGGAAGTAGATGAATTTCCAATCCTTTCTATGCTACAAGCCTAATAGACCCAATCCAAATAGGCAGGGTGAATACTGCCATCAAGATTTGACTGGCTTGTAATATTTAAGGATTCTGTGTGCATGGCAGTTTCCTTTGAATTACTCTTTGAAAAAATTATTTGCAGACTTTCCTAAAGGCCCAAATAAAAAAACCTTGGAGTGTTGCCCACCAAGTCCAAGGAAAGTTCCATCCAAAAATTTCTTGATTTTTTTCATTCTAAGGAAATTGGGTGATTTACACCTGGTCTCACAACTTTAGTGTAAACTCCAAAGGATATCATGAGAATTTGAGGATGGAATGGTCCAAGTAGTGTAAGGACTGAAGTCCTTCACTAAATCTCACAAAGGGAATTTCCAGGTTTTGCTAGGAACCTGGGAGGGATTTTCTAGAACTGTTGTGTAGATTAAATTCCAGAGCTAGCTCAAGGTACAGATACAAGGAAGTGTCCAAGAATCCCTAGAGCTAGGACAGTCACTCATGGCAGGACATAGTCGCATCTGCGAAATTTTAGGAACTGCTTCGGGTACCAGGTGGGGTACTGATTCGGGTACTGATACAGCAGCAGTCAGACCAATTGGGAAACAGTTAAATTACATTGACATATACTGTGTCCCGAATCGGATAGGACCTCTCGATACAGGGATATGACCAATCCATCCAATCCTTTCATATCCCAACTGGCAGAGAACAACAGAGACAATCTCTTGCCATTTATTGAGAATCTCTATCAATTTTATTTCCCATATCAGCGTTTTCTTATCATCGTAATGCTCTTGGTCAGAATTCTGATGGAACTGGAGAAATTCCCCTCCATCATTGAGACCCTTAGTGGCCAAGAGACATTCATGTTTGTCACAGTTGCCGCCAACTTTGTTCATCAGAACAAAAACTCAATCAAAGTTAATAAATACAACACACCTCACCACTACCTCAACTTAGCCTTACTGCCCCCTTCAACACCTGGCAGTGGAGCAGGTAGGACCTGTACACCGAAGACCAGTAGGTTGGTTAAATTGTATGGTGAGAGGGCATCTTGGATCTAAACGCTGAGCTTTGGCGATACTCTGATAATTGAAACCCGAGGTGGACATGAGATCAAGGGGCGAGGTTGTATGTAAGTGAGAAGTTTGTGTGAGTTGATATGAAGTAGAGAGATTTTTGAAAGAGGGGGAGGAAGTCAGGGTTAAAGGACGTACACACTGCTTATGTTGCGTCTTCAATAAACTGTGTACATCCAGGATAGCTGTATTGTCCAAAAAGAGGGGGTGGATGTTGACTTCGTAGTTCATTACCATACACTGATGATGACAGAGCTCAATGACAACAATGCCTCCGTGGCTATGGGGTTGGACTTGCTGGTGTTGTTTCATTTGGGTGTTTGCACAGGGTTTTCTTGATTGCGGTTGGCTATCTGGAAGGGTTGAAGGCCTGGAAGGTCAAGTGTCGAAGGGATGGATCTTTCCGGGGAGGTTGTCTCCAGATGTGGATGAAAGATAGATGAGGTCAAGATGTGGACGAGGATGTGAGAAAGGTTCTCACACTGTCACAATGTCATGTCATGATAACATTAGGAACTGGTTTGTGAAAAAATTCCTGAACCAGTTCCTTAAAGTCCGTGAATACGACAGTGCCCTCACTCATGGAGGGGTATAAGGAGTCCCTCCGAGTGCTGTATGTAGACCTATGTAAAGCCATAGTTCATGACTTTACAAGTAGTCTGTCCAATCCAAACACAACACACAAGGGTCCAGTACAGCTGTTAATAGGATTATTGAGGTTCCAAGATCTCCATGCAGAAGGATGCAAAACTATACTCCCCTTTGTTGACCTGCCATTGTTGAACTCCAACATCCAAGAGGTGTTGGCAGAGCCAGAAGAGGGGAAATCCACCACCAAAATAAAGAGAGCTTTGATGGTGAGATGGGTGCTTAAGAAGCTTCCCTCGTCCTAGGAAATCTGCAGAGATACTACTATCTGCAGAGCCTTAAAGAGATCCAGAAGAATCCCAAAGAGCAAAAGAGAGAGAGACAAAACCTTGGCACTGAGCAAAATCACAACCCAACTTCTACTTAGGAATATCCTCAAATCCGTGTCCTTGCTGACTGGTTTGTTGACAGATCCCTAATCTCAAGAAATACCACTAGAGCTCCAAATTCATCCAAATGACTTAACACAAGGTTCCTTGTTACGCCTGAGTCAATCACCAGAGGCCAGATATTGCACTAAAACCACACCCACAAAAACCTACACAGCTGCCAAGCTTAAATCCACATGCCTTCAAACCTTGGAGAACCTCTCAAAATCCTTTGAGTCCCCACATGAGTAGCCAAAGTCTCTTACAAGAGATCTGCACCCTTCAAACCTTGTTTATACTTCCTCCAAAGTTGTTTGAAGTATCCACCCAACTTTTCTGAGCCCAACGGAGCCCTGGGTTCTCCGTTGTGTCACTAGAAGCCTGAGATCTGGCCAAAACCCACCTACAAGTGATTATCCTGAGGTGTTACACTTACAAACCACCTGTAGTTTTTGAGTACTAGTGTCGAGAGTGGGACCAGTGAATTCCTGAGTGTTTCCTGAGTAGGAAGCACCCCTGAAGGTCCTTGTAGGTGGTCTGTAGGCCAGGAGGGCCTTTTGTCGCTTTTTGTATACTGTAGGTTGAGGTTACCTTCAACAGTGTATACAGTTTTCCTTGTGGAACTTCCAAACCTTGATTTTCTGAATCTACAGCCTTTTCTGAGTCCTATGCGCCCCAGATGATGTTGCTACGACGTCTACAGGCCAGAAGCGCCTTTTGTCACCTTTTTTAGAAGATAAAGGAAGATAGAACCTCTGTGACGTCCAGGATCCGTCAGGGGTGTCGTGGGTGCCTTTTGTTTCCCGGAGAGCTTGTTAGACTGTCTGATCACAGCCTAGTAGATAGGGTTGCTTGTACTGTGTTTCCACTGTCTGATATCTGGGATGCAGACAAAGTGGGAGGTTCTCCTTTTCCTCACCTTTCCACTTTGGTACTCAATTGTATGCATCCCAGCCTGCTCATAAGGTTATGAGACTCAGTGCATTCTGCGGAAATAGATGGATCAAAACTCTAATTACCTCTCACAAAACCTTAATTACAGTTCAAGATCCCATCAGTCTATCTAACATTCGTCAGGCAACAACTGCTCTTCGATAAAAATCAAGGAACCAGCCTGCTCATCAGAGCTGACCAAGAGCCTATGGTCGTGGGCACCTTTTGTCATTTGCGACAAAAGTTGCCTTTCGTCATAGGAAGAATTTGGACTTATGAAAAGGGAAAAGCACCCCTGTATTGCAGGTTTTGGACCAAAAGGACCTAGGAGCGCCCCTAACCTACTGTGGGAACTTACCCTCAAAGGCCTACCTTGTGAAACCTTGATGATTCACTCCTGTTGGGACATGGAGATCCAGGATGATGATTTTTGGCAGAGTTGAAAAATACTTGTTAGTGTCCCAATTCCATTGGCACAGATAGTAGCATACTGTACCAGCCTTATACTCTGAACAAGAAAGTCTATATCACCCCCCATACTCAACCCACTCTTGGTCTCTTTTCCCATCTGCAAAAAGAGACCATGAGTACCACCCACCCCTTATCCTAATCCACCCTCACTCCTAATCCCATCCATCTGATACCATACTATAGCATTGTTAACTGTTTCTATCTTTCTTTATTTCTATTAAACATATTGTCTTTTATTTTGAGCCTCACCAGTTTTTCATCTAGATGCAGATCACGGGCATAGTCAAGCTCACATTCCCTATTTATCTCCTTGTGTCACCTAAATTTAGGTACTATTCATTCCTCAACCTTATCTCATCTGAGATCTCAACCTTGTTTCCCTATTCATTCTTCTTCTCTCTCATCTCAGGTTAGCACGCATCTCCATAGGGTAGGAGTGAGTTGAGGACAGAACCTCACTTACCAAATCTTACCACCTCAGTTTCTAGACATTCTCAATACTTATTGCCTCCAATGATGGGATCAACTCATGGGGGTAAAATGGCGAACAGAGGCCCCACTATATACAATAGGATCTTCCACGAAAAACTTTGGGCCCTGCAGTCCCCAACAAGACCATGTGGAAAGCCACAATACCTGCTATCCCTGCTTTCTCTGCTATCTCCGGCAATACAAATGCTGTGCACACATGAATACTACCAAAAGAAACCACCCAAACAAAAATCCTACTAACTAAACCATATCCTACGAGCTCAATGGTGTTGGTTCCGTGATTATATGACAACTACTTCCTTGACTTCTTGCTATTCAATGCTGAACCCAATTTTGAACACATGGCTGCCCAATGTAACTTCTCTTGCAGCCACCCAAATCCTTCCAAATAATAATCTACCTAATAAAAGAACCTTCTACAAGTCCAATCATACCACTCATGTAGCCATACAACCAACCCTTCACTGACTTCCTATGTTTCCCATGTACTATCCCCACCACCAAACTTTGAACCTAACTGGACACTACCTTCCCATAATCCAAATTCTTCCTAAAGAAAATCTACCTAAGTAAAACAACCCCTAGGAATCCCCTGGTATACCTCTGGTAACTGTCACATGCTTCCTTCTACCTGAATCCCTTGTCAACAACCCACTATATACCTTCCAACAGCTTTTGTGTACCACACCGTGGACCCCAAGACTGGGTACTGGACACAATCTGGACTTAACATGGAAGGAGTGTCTCAAGAAGGTAGAGGATCAAATGGCAGAAAAGGCTGATGACTCTCTGATTTTGTTTACTGATGGTTCCTTCTTACAAGGTGTAGGAGGAGGGGCAGCTGCTGCAACCTTGGTTGAAGTAAGGAAGGCAAGCTTTACCCCTCCCAAGGCCTTCTCCAACAATGAGATGGAATACTTAGGTATTGCCCTTGGGATAGCACAATTTGTGGAGCAACTGCAAAACGGGAACAACAGCAAAACTAACTTGGCTATTTTTAGCAACAGCCAAACAGCTATCCAAGCAGCCCATTTTCCAACACAACCCACATCTTGTCAATCTCTGGTTAAGTTCATCAAGAACTGGATCCAGCAACTTCCAGAGTACACAGCCTTAGATCTGTTCTGGATCCCAGGCCATGAAGGTTTACCACTCAATGAAGCGGCTGATAAAGCGGCAAAGGCAGAGGACAGGAAAACACAGCTCCCAATGAGCCTAGCTAGTCTGCTATAGACAATGTGGAAAACACTAAGTGTTTCATTGTCTGAATTCCCAAGCCACAACTCTTTCTTTAAAACCCCAGCCAAAAGGATAGCTAATGCCTTCAATGGATTGGAGAAAGGGCAGGCAGCGGCAATCTTTCAGCTCCGGACAGGGAACTTCCCACTCAATGCCTACCTATATTTGTTTAAGAATTCATCCACCAAACTTTGCAAGGGATGTGGTCTACCAGAAACTGTTGCACACTTCATACTTTACTGTACCAAATATTAAACACAAAGAAGAAAGTTTAGGTTGAAAGTGAAGGCCAAGAAATTAAGATCGAACCTGAATAGTGTCAACATTATAATAGATGATCCGAAAGTCTTTCCATTCTTAGCTCAATATGTACTAGAGACAGGCAGATTTGATCATTTGTGCTCTTATTTACCAGAGGAGGAACAAGAGGGGAAATAGTCTTGTGATAGCTGCACCAGGCAATAGTGACTGACACAATGTAGTAGTGTGTTGAGAATCATAAGGTTTGGGTATTCAGACCTATAAGTAGTGGTTAAATCATAGGTGCTTTACATCAGACTCATGAGCTATTCTCAATCTCTTCATGCAGTCTATGAAGGAGGAGTAATGAAAAAGGGTGCAAAAAGAAGGGTTACTGAGTGAATTAAGAGGAATGTGTGGTGTACAGAAGATGGAGGTTCAAAGCATATGAATGGAGTATGGGAGTGTGGAAGCCATGTTATTTTTTCAGTAACATTCAATTTTCTTTTAAATTCTTTTGGGTCTGTGCTGTCTCAAGGCTTGGTGTCTGCCCTCTTATAAGGAGACACCCTGAGCTCTCTCTCTGCTTCTCTCTTTCTTTTCTCATCAAAAATAATTTGAGAATCAGAGAGTAAGTCACAATAAGCCACATGTTTCCCTCTGACACAGAATCACAGGCCTGACATTTTCTCTTCAAATCTTACCTTTCATTTCCTTCACTTCTGAATCCTGTGTGCTGCAGGTTAGTGACTCTTGTGCCAAGCCTTTGCCTCAATGTCTGTCAGCCCTGGGGACTGCTCAGCAGTCCCACAGACTGTCAAATACCAATTACAGATAGCACTGTAATGGTACACATGTAAATACAAGTGTAACATAAGACTACATACAGTACTAACAAGAGTACATATGTAATCATAATAGTAGAACAACATTACATATATGTAATAATGATTAATTACAGCTCAGGCTCAGTTTCAAGAGCCTTAAATATGTACTTATAACAGGAATGGATACACCACACTGTAATAAGTACTCAACCACAGGTTGACCAAGGGTTGTCTTGGCAACCCAAGCAACCACAAGTTGACTAAGGGTTGTCATGGCAACCCAAACAACCACAAGTAGACCATTAGCCTAGTAGTGAGGGACAATCCTGGGAACAGGGTATATAAAACCTCCCCCTCAGGCCAGGAGTGGGTCCCAATCCCCAACCTTTTACCACAACACCTAAAACAGCACAACTGGCACAACATTTAGGATACTTGTAAATCAAGTCATCTGCTTAATAGTGCCTGGTGCTCTAGGTGTAGAATAGAGGGTTCACCCAAAGGCTGGTAGACCTTTGTCCTTGAATACCCTTGTCTGTGAGGACTCACAAGGCTTGGAGCTAAAGAATCACCCAAGCAGGAAAAAAGCACCCTGGCTTGTAAAATTGGATCAGAGTGGAATGTTACTAGTGCCTAACTGTAACTCTGATCCCTGAAAAAGAATACCAATTCCCAGACCCAGTCCTCCAAATCCTCATCCTTGAGGTCAACTAGCTGCAGTCAGTACTTGGGGTATCCCCAGTACTACCAGCATAAGTTGCTTGAAAGGGGTCCACATTACCTTGTTGGAGTTCAATCGACAAAGAGTGAGCTGTAAAGAGATGGATAAAGTGATCTAGTAGTACAAGCAGAGGAGTACAAATTAAACTGATATGTCCCAAGTGTGAGGACAGTATACTCAACTACGCCAAAATATCCAAGAGAGCACAGACCATATAGATACAAGATATATATAGTTAGGACATCATCGTACTCAGGTCTCTTTCCCCATCTTGGGAAAGAGACTGTACATATGCTCCATTTCACTCTCTCGACCTATCCATTTTTCTCTTCCTTCTCGCATCTCACCTAGGTCGAACTCAATGTCTAAGTCAACAAAAATAAGAGTGACAAGTTGACAAACTATCTGATCTGGTTTAGCTCCTCGCCAGTATCCTATAGATCACTTACACATGTGTCCTTCTTGTTTCTCTCTGTGTATCTGCCTACTGTGCCTTACTCCAGGTACATAAGAAGGAGCCAAATTTCACATTGTACCATCCTAATTTCTCTAATATGTGTTTCCATCTTTTTATGTTCTTGTGTCATGTAGGTCAGCACTCAGTTAGAGAGTCTAGAAAGGACCATCACTCACTTATCAGAGCTTCCTATCAGGTAATAAATAATCTTGGAAAAGAGACCCTCCTTGCCAGTATCCTATAGATCACTTACACACGTGTCCTTCTTGTTTCTCTCTGCATATCCGCCCGCTGTGCCTTACTCCAGGTCAGCACTCAGAGAGTCTAGCAAGGACCATCACTCACTTATCAGAGCTTTCTATCAGTTCCCCTGTTCCAAAACTAGTCAGGCATTTTCATACCTCTAACATCAAGACTGCTAATCTAAAGGCTGTTCCCCTGGAAGGAATAAGTCCTTAGACCTTTCCTTCCTTCAAACTCTAGCCAGGAGGTAACCTTACAGAAGCCACCTCCTGACAATGTCTCCCAGTTTCTTCTGCTCACTCACAGCACCTTAACCTGCTTGTACCAGGTGTGTTAGAGCTGTAATCTCAGATCTACTTATTTTCCATTGTCTCTCTCTTTTTGTATTCACTATGCTTTCCTTTCATCATCCAAAAGAATTGGAGAATCAGAGAATCTTACCTTTCATTTCCTTCACTTCTGAATCCTGTGTGCTGCAGGTTAGTGATTCTTGTGTTGAGCCTTTGCCTTGACATCTCCCAGTTTCTTCTGCTCACTCACAGTACCTTAACCTGCTCATACCAGGTTACCCACTAAGAGCACTTTCAAGACTTTTGAGTCTTATCATAGTGTTCATCAGATGGGATGCACAGTGATTGTGATACATGATTTTGCTTTTTCTTCACTTTGGATTGTTTATTACCTTGCTGCTGTTATCTTTTCTTTGTGCATAGCTCAGGTTTTCTCTTATATGTTTTAGCAGAGGTGGTTTGGGGGTTTATTTCTACTCTTAAATGTTTCTTTAGTTGGCATATTCTTTTCCAAGTCACAAAACTATGTCCTTTACAAAGTTGTTAGCTTAGACATTATCTCAAACTAAGTTGTACACTGGTCTCTCACATGGTGTGTTATGTAATACAAAACCACACGTAAAAAAAAAAATGGTTCAAGTAAGTTATGGAGGAATACAGAGGGAGTAAAGTAAGAAAAGCACCCGTGGGTATGGAGAGATCTGGAATAAATAAAAAGAATTAGGAAACAACAAGATGTTTAACTCATTCTTATATAGCACACAGTTTGAGTCTCTTTGTAACACCTAGCAAAGCAATGGATTTGCGAAAGGATCTACTCTTCCTCTACCGATCGGAAGTTACCTCTATGTTCCCGGTTGGGCAGACCCAACAAGCTCAAAGACTCTATTGTAGAGCCTTTGAGCCATGTTGGGGGGCCCCTAACCCCGTGAAGGGTCAGAGGGGTAGTTGGGCCGTCCTCTCAGCCTGAAATAGGTGATTTTCTCAGAGGGGGGCAGGGAGACATGGATGATCGGTCATAGTCATGGGTTGTCGATCGAACGGCGGGTTGAGTGAGATGGTTGGTTTGGAAGAGGGAGAGAGAGGGCCCGACGAGGGTCCTTCGTTGGATAAAGGAGTGGTAGGTGGAGGTGTGGCAGCAGCTGGTAGCTGTTCTGCCTCTAATCTTGCTTTCCATTTCGCTGCATTAGCTTGACATAGTATTGACTTGGGATCAATATTGACGTTTGGAGTTCGTACAGGGGCCAAAGGTGAAGTAGGGTAGTATGTACTGTAGTTTGCAAAAATATTGTCATCAACTACTCGAGAGTTGTTGGCAGATGGTCGATGCGCAGGGCCATCCTAGACTTTCTGTAGAATATTTTGGCGCTGGTACATCCCTTCACCCTCGCCTCTTCTTTGGCCTTCTTCCACTTACCTTTCGACGCATCAACCCCGAATGACTCACATGATCCAGTCCCGGCCTGTCCGACTCTCCCTCACCACTTCCTTCCTGTCCATTCACCTCGACATCTCCATTCGCAAATCTACCCACGAACCTTTGTCCACCTCACTTCACAACTGAACATTGTACACTGGATCGACTGGTTTCTATCAACAAGGTGAGTCTATTGAATCCATGCATTCATGTTCATGGAGTCAATACTGAC
>KI575998.1:0-18003 GCA_000500245.1 Cronartium ribicola 11-2
GGTTTGTTTTTGCCAGAATCCCAGAATCCCAAGTCGGACTTGGGTTTCTGGAATTCTGGCAAAATCTTCTTAACCCCCAGCTCCTGACAACCAAGGTATTCAAACCACTGGGAGTTTTGCCAGAATCCCATAATCCCAACTACAGCCAAAAAGAATTATGGGATTCTGGCAGAAAAAAACCCGGGTTTAGGTTTGTATCCCCTAAGTACCAAACTTTTGAAACTGTCAGCCAGGTTTCTGTAGCATCACCTACACCAACTTGGCATCACCTACACCAACTTGGTGTCACCTACACTAACTCAGCATCACCTACACACTTCAACACCCTTGAACACCATCAACAGGCTAAGAAATGAGCAGACCTGTGGGCTAACAGGTCAGACACATCTGACAGGCAAAAGCCAGGCAGTGGACACAACATGATACACATCTGACCAAGTAGGGAAGGTGAGAGAAGGACAGGAAGAAATAAGAACTGAGTGAAAAAGATACGAATAAGACAAAGAGAAAATTAGCTTGACAAAATAAATGAACCACACAATAGGTAGAAGAGACACTCACTGATTCTTTACAGTGAGGAAAGAATCAGGAGAGGGAGAGGGAGAGCCGGGTATAAGAGGTCCACCAGAGAAACCCCTTCCCTATCTACACACAATCCACCAGTCCCAAAAAGGACAACACTTTCCCCTCTTTCAGTCTAGGTGATACATACACTACCCAATGAGGTAGATGTACAACACAACAGACAGGAGCACGAAAGAGACGTGCTTCACACTAAATGCTCCTCCTTCTACAACCAGTAAGCCCAGACTTCTGTCGCCATCCCCCAACTTCCAGCCTGCATATGTCGCATTGGTTTTGACAAACAAGATTAGGATTAACTAATCCCAACACTTCCTGGCTACTGTAGGTACTGTAGATTTGACAAAGTTTGTCACCGGCTCTTCACTGATGGTCCGCGCGCGGCCAGCCAATCTCAGTGAAGAGCCGGTGACAACATTTGTCGAATCTACAGTAGTGCTTTGCAATGTCCAGAGGTGAATCTGGACCCGGCCTCCTCTCGCTCGGGGCTCGGAACTCAGACTTTCGATTTTGGAGGGTCTTGTCGATGAGGTGAAGGAGGAGGAAATTGTCGATTTTGAATTGACAGATCGGTCCAAAACTAGCGAAACCCGAGCTCTTCTCTTTCAGGCGATGGTTTTTTTTTGTTTTTTGGTGGTGATGGGTCGATGGGAAATGAAAAAAAAAAAAGCCACACCAAAACTGGGCACCCAGTCAATAGTGAAACTACGTTTATCAGACAAGCCCCCTGTGCCAGCGTCTCGACTAGTCGAGTAACAACGGTGGGCTTGGGTTAAGCTAGAATTTCCATTGATGGAAAGCTAAGAGGCTGAGCCGGAAAAGGTGGATTTTCTCTTTCAATTTTTAATACTGTACTTAAGTACATTCTCCCGCGTGGAGATCAATCAACGCTGGCAGTCAGATGTGGAGGGTACAGCGTGGCACCCAACCAGATTCTTGGGAAATCCCATGCTCCGGGTCTGACCCATGTATGTATGTAATCTCAAAAGGTCACCGTTGGTGTGAATCCCCTTGGGGCAACTCAACCGATTTAGTTGATGACGTGTTAGTGGATAGCCGTGAAGCTAGAGAGTATGTTGTAGTATAATTCTAAGAGATTGAAAGATATGTTCAGGATTAAAAAACAACCCAAGTCGGATTAAATTCTGATGAGCCAAAGTTGGAAAGGGACAAAGTGACTCGATTGAAGGTGAGTAGTGAGTGATAAATATTTTGTTCATGCAAAGATATTTCTGAGACTGTAAAGTTGAGATCACATTTGAAATTTTTCTACTGGAATCGAATAAAATAGCTTGAGCTTTGAGTTTTGAACCTTCAAGCTTGGGAACTTTTGAGAGAAGGTGGAAAGTGTTGTGGACTGGAGCCGCCCACATCGGGGTGTCACGTGACTTGCTATAGAAAGAGTATTCAAGCTGAGGAATTGATGCTTTAAGTGATTTGTATTAATGTGTTTGATAAATGATTAAAATTATGTACCTTTCTTCACTTTGAGTCATAAACGAACGTCAAACTTCAACTTTTCAAACTCTCCCCTTCGAAATTTACATCCATCAGAATTGATTGTATCATTTTTCAATATCAATCAATCAATCAATTCAACTTATTCTCACACAATCGAACAAATACTTATTCTCTATTATTCTGTTTTTATTTATATTTTCTATTTATTTATCATGTTTCGATCTATCCCACCTTCCTCATCTCCTTGCCCATCGGCCCCTTCAATATCAATTGCGACTTCTTTCAATCAGTCTAATTCCAACTTGAATGCATTAACACCACGTCCCACCAAAATCAAGCCTAAATCAAATCAATCTAATAACTTACATAATTCAAGGTCAACCAAATCAACACTTTATAACTCCACCGGAATAACACATACACCACATCGTCCAATTAGTTTACTTGTTTATAGTACTAACAATAATAATAATAAACTTATCAAGAAAACAATTTCTTTAGCTCCTAATCCTAATCCTCATACTCCTATCAGTCCCATTTCACCTACTCCATCTTCTACATTATCAAGCTCAACCACTTCGATCCATTCAAGCTCAAATTATAAACCTACTATAAGTCGTTCATTCTCATTTGAATCTCAAACTAGACAAGAACAAGCTAAAATAATTCACACAAGTCCCCATAAACTTGAACAAATTAATCATAATAAATCTAATAAAACTCAAGCTTATCGTATCCGCACTTCTAATAACTCTACCAGTACTCCTGATTTATCACTAGTTCGTCTTAGAAGACCAACCATTGTCAATTCAACTAATTCATCCTTCGCTCAAAAATTTGAACAACCAAATATTATTGGCAAGAACAGATTATCTAGCTCATTACCAGCTTCTACTCACAATAAGATCAAGCGTTCGATCGATCTACCTAATATTCGAATCAAGTCAGCAAACTCGGAATTTGATAGAAATTCATTAGTTCAACAAATACTTTCACCACTTTCACCATCAAGATTATTCCCTTATCCTGATTCAATGTCATTACCTATTTCAACTAGAAATTCAATTTCAGATTTACCTACAAGATTAGATACACGTGATGAACTTATCTCTATACTCAATGATATCATAGGCTCAAATAGACTCAAATCATTCGTCAATCTTGAACTCATTAGACAAACACCATCAGATACACCTACAAACTTATCAAAATCAATCACATCTTCTAATATTGAACGAGATAATGTGACTTCTCCTCCTTTATCACGTACTACTAGTAACGGTAATACAAAATTCTTTAGAAAATTACGTTGGCGTAATAAATCAATTACTGCTAAGACCAGTCGAGATAGTCTCACCCCAAGTTCCATAACACTTACGGATCAAACCTCTTCATTCAATTCGATTGATTCTGAGAAACCTACTTTTCGATTGATTGGCATTTCACTGTCTGATACTGCTTGTGCTAGTTGCGTTACCGTAATTGGTGGTCAAAAACATTTAATACCGATCATGATCTTTAAAACGATCGAAGAGATTTATAGAAGAGGTTAGATTTTCTTTCCTTTTATGATACCTTGATGATCTCTCTAACACTTTTTGTTTATTATCAAATTTAGGAATGAAGACCGCTGGATTGTTCAAAACATCAGGAAATAATGATCGAATACAATCATTAATCAAGATATTTGAAACTCCTCCTTCTTATGGTGATACATACTTATTAGATAAAGAAGATATATTCAATTTATGTGGTTTACTTAAACGTTTTTTACAAGCTTTACCACAACCTTTAATTGATTCATCATTCTCTGATTTATTTTGGAATGGTTGTGTTCTCGAAGGAAACCCTAATGTGGAAAAATCATTAAGAATTACTACAGCTCAAGTGATTTTTAGATTATTACCTAAAAGATCATTTAGTTTATTAGTCTATGTTGTGGCTTTCTTATCACAAGTTCAATCATTTCCAGAAAATCAAATGGATAATACATCTGTTTCCCATATTTTTGGACCTGCTTTACTTGCTCCTAGAAATGCTGGGGTACTTGGATTAGGTCCTTCTTCACCTAATTTAATTTTAACTAGACCACCACCTGTTAATCAACTTGATCCAGCTGAAACTTCTCAAAGAGCTATTGATGGTTTAATTTGGTTATTGAATAATTGGAACCGAATTACAGATGGATTATTAGATGAAAGAATTCAACGTCCTTCTTTTGTTAATGGTCAACTTACGAGTCCTGTGATTGCAGTGACTCCTAAATCACTACCGGTCGTTGAAGAATGTACAACAGAAGCTGAAAAGGAAGAAGAAGTAGAAAAAGATGAGAATATTGATAATGAAGCTGATTTAATTGGTATCGCTAGTTCACCTGATAATGGTGAATCTGGTTCAGAAGTCAGATCAAATCGACAATCGACTGTGGTACCTTATCCAGTAGAACACCGACGAACAAGTTTTCACCAAACAAGCTCTAGATCAAATTCATCATCGGACATTCAAGTCACACGTTCTCCTTCTATCACTATCTCTCCCCCTATCACTATCATAGGTCTTCCTGAACTTAGAGCTTCGTCACTAGAATCAATGGTTGAAGAACTTCATTGTCGCCCTAATCAAGATAAACCCTCAAATATACCTCGTAGACCTGAATCAAGCGCTTCACAAGCTTCTACTACTCTTACTGGTGTGACTTTTTCTTCTGCTCAACATGCTTTAACTGGTCCAATCTCATTACAATCATCAGAACCAATCGTATCATCAGCACCATCATTGCATAAACCTAAATCAACATCCGTCACGACACCTTTCTCTTCATCACTCTTGGCATCCTCATCACCTTTTCCAACTTCAACAATTTCATTACCAGATACTTCAACCAACACTAACCTTACCTCTATCGTAACCCAAGCCAAACCAGAAGACGTACCATTATCATTTCCACGTCGTAGAGCAATCACACAAATAAACTCATCACACGCTTCTACTTTCTCTGATGCTCAAAGTATTGTTGATCAATATGAAGCACATGGTGCTGGTTCTCTACGTCGTCGAGTAACAGATGCAAAAGTTGATGCAACACCGCAAAGAAGGTCTTCGCTTTATGATTCTACTGCTCTTAGTTGTAGATCTTGTGGACCCACTAATCAACGTGCTAGTATGGCTGGCGTCATCCCTCGTTCTATTATTAATTGCTCAAGCGATCCTTCAGATCCACTAATTCATTCAAGTCCCAGGTTGATGACAAAATCAAATCTGATTGGTAAGTTCTCATCTCTTTCTTCCTCATTTCTTTCATATCCTTAGTTGACATTCTTTTATTTTATAGCAAGGAGAGCTATGGAAGAAATTGATAGAATCGAAGAAGAAGATGCAGATGAACAAGAAATAACTAATTCTAATGAATCAGATCCAATAAGAGCATTAAGTACTTTATTAAGACAAAAAGATGCAATGATAAGAGCTCAATCAGAGACTATAAAAGTACAAGCAGAATTACTTGTAGAATCAGAAAGAAACTTGGTAAAATTAAATTCTCAAAAACCAATTATAACAAAAGATTTAAAATTAGATTCAATTTTTGAAACAATTGGAAATTATAACAATTTTAATAATAAGAATTTACATGATGAATTATTGAAAATTAAGGAAATTTGGGAATTTGAAAGGTTAGAATATAAAAATGAAAAAAATAAATTAGAATCTAAATTGTTAGATTTAAACAAAGAGTATGAAAAAGTTTGTGATCAATTATCAGTTGTTAGAAGGGCTATTGGACCTGATCCTCCAGATGCTTAGTTTGAATTTACATACCTCTTCCTCCAACTCATTCTTTTTTTTCGTTCGTCTTCTTTTTGAGGACTCTAGTCGTCTCCCTTTTTTTTTCCTACCTGCCGCTTTTTTTTTCTCTTTGCTTACCGAGAAATTATTGATTGTTCTTTATTCTTTTTCATTCTATTCCTCTCTCTTCGTCTTTCTTTCACTTACCCTTTCTTTTGATACACAATGCTAGTCTTATCTCTCTATCTGCTGGGTTTATTTTTTTCTAGTTTGACTTTTGCTGAAGGGTAGAAGGTCCTTTTTTCAATCTAGATTATCTTGCCTTCCTTGTAAAACTGATGTACTCTCTGTTCGTTGATGCTCGTTCTACGCATGCTGTTGTTCCTTTCTCACCCTCTCTCTCGCTCTTTATCTTATTCAATCCTCGGCAATGTGTTTCTTAGACCACTCTATTTGTTACTTCTTCGTCATTCTTTCAGACCACTCTTTTGTTGTTGTTGTTGTTGTTGTTGTTGTTGTTTTGATTAGCTGAGAGCTTGCATAGGTTTTGACAACATAACAAAAGGTAGGTTCTTCTTAGAAATCCGGGCTTGGAAAAAATACGATCATCGCTCGATTGGTAACGTACATGCGAAGTTCTTGGGATGAGAAAGAGGTGTTTTTTTTTTAAGAAAAAGTCTGACTCTTTTGACTTGAATAAGTGCATGACAATATCAAGCCAGTCCGAGTTCAGACAGCTCGAGTAACTTTTCACCTGGCATCTTCCCCAATACACATTGGTAGCCGATAAGAGAGTTTTTATACTATTGAGAAAATTGACTCTGATGAATAAGACCATAGTATGAGTCATCCTCTCCCACCACCCTTCCCTTACTCTCATGTCAAGTGTCAGGAGTTATCAAGTAGCAAACACGACATTAGGCGCCAAAATGTGATTAAGCTTAAATTAGAAGGCTTACCCCTTTGATTCTTCTCATGAGAGGGAAGTATATGTTTTGAATAAAAAGGTATTACTTCACAACTCCGGGCGCGAAGGGGGATGTTAAAAAGCTTTGAAGGTCAGATATTCTTTGGGGAGTGAAACAGAGAGGATCTGTAAGTAGCAGGGAAAAGTAGTGATTGAAAAAGTGACACTAAATATGTAAAGTAAAGCATTTCCTGATGTAACTTTCTAAGCGAAAAATTGATACTTTTCTAGATGAGCCCTGCCCTTTTCCAATCCCAAGTACTGTATCTTACCATTTTCCACTCTTAGAATCTCATACTCCTTTGTTAAGTTGGTAGCTAGCTAACCTATGGAGTTTTTTTCCTAGTTCAAGATGAATCCTGATGCTGAAAGGCAGCCCAGTTTACTTTGATATCCAACTTGTGGAAATACTGCCATATGGACAATTTCCAGCCTCCGTCTTGTAGACAGAAAAAAGATTTTGAAGCTTATGCCATCCGTAGTATCTTTATTAAAACATATTTACAAGTAATCTATTTATCTATCAGTCATCTGTCACACCACCCATTGAAGCTTTAGAAACTTATAAACAACAAGAATCAAGTCTTTAAGCAAATATCTCTTGCTTTCAATCAAAAAGTTCCATCATGAATAAATCACTGAAGACAAAAAAAGCTTACAGGTGAAGGAAATCCATGATTGTGGAATTATAATACCTTCATTGACAGATCATTACAAGTAGCGCTCAAAAAGTCCCAACAAGACATTTCGCATATTGTGAAGAATGTGCACTAAACCAATAAGAAACACACTCTCAAGGTCAGTAAAATCACTAGTTCAACAGTAAAGAACTAAAATAAATAAATAAACTTGACTTACTGAACAAAGGCTGAAGTGATTGAGAAGTAATGAAATAATGCAGCAAAGAGAATCAAGACATGAAATATCTTTTTTTTTTGAATGGGAAACAGTTCAACTTTAGTATCACATAATTGATATTCTCAAATGTAAATCAAGAACAAAAAACTTACTTGATGACTTGAGCCAACTAAATCGAACGTTCCAGGGTTAAATCGTTCAGGAAACCTTTCGGCACTGAGTAATAAAAGTTGAAAGGTAGAATAAAACATCACTCGGTTCTTCGAAAAGTAATCATCGTACAGATTTTGAAGATTTAGCAAGAGAGGGAACAAAGCAAAACGAAACTTACTAAAACATTGCTCCAACAATATATGTAAAACCTGAGAGAGCTAACCATCCTAATCCTATGCGCTCCCCCGATTGACTCAACTAGGACAAAGAAGCGCTTAGAGGATCAGCCAGCCTTACAATAATGTTAGTTTTAGCAAAAGACATGCTGAACAATTTCTGCTTGTTTTAGTCTTAAAAAGATAATAATTTTTCTTACACCAAATTTAACTGCTCCATGTCCGATAGGTAAGACGCTACTCAATCCTAGAGCAATAAAAATTAATGTACGTTTCCTACGACCTTCTTGAGATCTATATTTTGGCGTTACGACGGTATAAGTAGCACCTGAATGGGTTGTGATTTTCAGAGTTTTTTTGTTTTTATCAATAAATCATTTTGGAGGGGTTTAAATAGAGAATTCAAGTTACCGATACCAAGAGTTGTAATTAATGTTAAGTAAGCAGATGTAATCTTTGGGTAACAATAGAAACCGTAATAAACGGCGGGATAAAATGATCCAACAATAAGCCAAACGATTCCCATATAATCCAATCTACCTAAAGTTGCACAAACCTGTTCCTCAAAAAAAAAAAAATAGGGAGGGAGTTGTATCAGTAAAACATATTGTAAACATAATCACAGTAGGGAAGAAGCTTACACGTTCACTATGACAAGTAACAGTATGATAAGTAGCACTAAAACCAAGACAAGCCATACCACTTAAATAAAAGCAAGCAAACACAGCTGTGTCTACCCAAGTTACTGTATCCTTATCAACACTACCAGCTCCTACCCAAGTAGGTAAAGTCCATGGCATAAATTTTGAAGGACTAGTAAGAGACATAACGAGTGTGAAGAAAATCACAGCTCCCCAAAGATGAGAGTGAATATTGACTATAATTCATAACAATCAAAAAAAAAAAACCCCCCGATCAGTATTGATCTCGTAGAACACTTAATCCAAACTTGACAAGGTAAAATAGAAAGTTTCAAATGAACAGCAGCTCTAATTACCTGTTTCGTTATGAAAATAACTAAAGATTGATTTTATACATTCAACGTAATTACCCAGTTCGGGTCGATAACCCGTACGAATGTCTTTTTTGGACATAAGAATTGAAGGGGGGAATTGAAGAGTATAGGATTGATTAATAAACGGATCATAAGCACGTTAAAGGCATGAAAGACGATTCTCGTACAAATGTTATCCTTTCTCCATGCTGATAGAGCTTCGTAAGAGATTGTCTTCTGTTTGACTTCTTTCCTACGCTGGATATTCGACATCGCATAGGCCAGAGCGAGTAGTCGAGAGTCTCAGAAAGACAGACGAGCGAGAGTGAAACGTGAGAAGGGTAAGTCGACCCAAGAACCGAGCCAGCGCTCGAAAGCTAAATAAAGGACTGTTCAATCAAAGGCTTCACACTGGGGTGGTTGTTGTTGAAAGAAGTCAGAATGTTTTTGAGTGAAAGAAGGAGATGCTAGTGAAGAGCGGATTTAAAAATAAGCAATCGTTAGGTTCATGCTCAGGAACCGTTCAACATCCAATCCAACTCTAACAGAAGTGCGTAGGTCAGCTTGTTGAATGGGGGTGGGTGGGGGGCAAGGGGTTCGATTGCTTGAACTCCTAGACATCCTTTCTCACTATGCCACATCGGAAGAGGAATCTGATCAAGAAGGAATTGATAGGTATGTAAGTCCTCGGTACCCTGTGATTACATTAAACACTCGATCTCAGGGCCCCTAACATACTCCGAGAAAACATGGGATTTTGTCATCGGAACTGGGGGCAAATGGTAATGGATGAGAGCAAATCATTATAAATCGACTTTAAAGTTGAGCAAGAACACGTTTTGCGGAAAGCTTTTTGATTGGTTGTGTGGAAGATTGAAGAGATCAAAGGGGATAAGAAATGATACCGATTGACAAAGGTAGTGTGGGACAATCACAAGGAAATGAAAAGGCCGGACGCAAAAACTATAAATAAATAAAAAAAAGGAGAAGGACACCCAATGTTATCTAATCTAGATCCATCGTTTGGCCACCAGATGGGGCAACTAAAGCCGACTTTGAAGATTTGACTTTAATCTTTTGTTTAATTTGGTGAGCTTGAGCTTCAGTATTCGAAAGTAGAGCACCTGAGATAGCTTGGGTGGTGATAGCATTGTCTAATGTCATATCCTGTCCTTCATCCAATTCCATAGTACCAGACGATTTATTCTTTCTAGCTTGTTTGACTTCATTTTCACGTTCTGAAATCTTGGCTAATCTAATCTCAGCTGCTTTGACAGCTTTTTGAGTTAATTCATCTTCCTTCATACCGAGTACATGTCGATCTTTAATAACTTCAGTTGCAAGACTCTTTCTAGTAACAGGACCTGATGCAGAAATTCTTGCAGCATAGAACGCTTTTTCTCTCCTAGCTTTAATTGCTGCTACTCGATCGATGGCTGTAATGGTGGAGTTAACTAATTCTCGATCGTATTTAATGGGTACGTTTCTTCGCTTCTCAAAGTCAAGAGTAGAATCCTAAAGAAAAATGTAAGACTGTTTAGATCGTGTGAATTAATCAAAAAAAATTAAAATACTAAGCTTAGCTTACCATCGTCATCTCCTTCCCTGCCGCTTTCCTGAACGCCTTAGTCCAGCGTACCTTTCGAGGATTACGTTTCATTTTGAAGTTTTTATGACATCTGTACAAGGGAAAGAGATCAAGGATGATTAGGAGTCAAAATATGGATGGGAGAGTTTGATTAAGAACAAAGCTCACTTCGATCGACAAAATCTAAACATCTTGGCGTCATTTCGAACAAACATCGTACCTAGCATGAAAAAGATTGAGGTTTGAGTAAGATGTTGAATTATAGTCATCAATAAATGAAGTTCACATACCATGTCCTGGGTAGACATTAGCACCACAGAAGTAACATTTCTCGATCCTCATTTTCTTGAGCCAAGTAAATTGTTTACAAAGTGTGTATTTGAGGAAGGGCAGAAAGTAAATTGGGTCTAAAAAGAAAAAAAGAGGGAAAACTCAGACCCACAAACGTTGAGTAGAAGCATACGGTGAGTGAGGCAACTACGTCCGGGTACATAGTAAGTAGCCTATAAGCATAGTACACAACTTACAGTATTACAGTCACTTCACGAAATCTTTACTTTGTATCTCAGTTCAATTTAATTTATTTCAACCTCATGGATCAATCATTCAACGACAACGTCACTGCAAACGAGGAATGCTCAGCAACTAAATACGAGCAAGATCATGTTCATAATGTATATGAAGCAATAGCAGCTCACTTCTCACAAACAAGATACAAACCATGGCCAATTGTAGCTGAATTTTTAAGTGAACAACCAGTAGGATCGATAGGATTAGATGCAGGTTCAGGTAATGGTAAGTAATATTAAAGATTCATCATCAAAACTTTCAAAATAGAATGATTCAATATTATTCTAATTAGGTTGTCTTTATTTGTGTTTTTTTTTTTTGGAGGTAAATACTTACATGGACACAATCTCACTGCTAGATCAAAATCATCAACAAAAGGAATTCCGATCGGAGCAAGAGATCCACAATTATTATTAAACCAAGAACCAAGATATTTATTAATTGGACTTGATAGATCATTCTCATTATTATCATTATCTTCAAATTTGAACTCAGATCCTGAACTCTTAAATGGTGATTGTATAAAACCTCCAATTCGAGATAACTTTTCATTTGATTTTATAATTTCTATTGCTACCTTACATCATTTCTCAACACATGAAAGAAGATGTACAGCTATAAAAGCTTTATTAAAGTTAATCTCTGGTGGTAAGACTAAAGGTCGTTTATTAATATTTGTTTGGGCTTTTGAACAAGGTGAACATTCAAGAAGGAAATTAGAAAAAGGTACACTTTTACCTGCTCAACATTTACCAAATTCGAATTTGATTCAAACTTCTGATGTTCAAATACAAGATGTATTAGTACCTTGGGTTACTAATAAACAATCAAAAGATTCTTCTTCAACAGAATCAATAACTTATAATCGATTTTATCATTTATTTCATCAAGGTGAATTAATCGACTTGGTTCATGAAGCTGCTACTAGTATTGGTTTAGTTAATTTAGAACAAGGAGAAATTATGAGTGATAAAGGCTCTTACAAGATACTCAAACATGGTTGGGAAGCTGATAATTGGTGGGTAGATGTAGAAGTAACATGAAAAAAAAAGAACATGTTACGAACTAGACATATATCTTGTATATTGATCAGTGAAATGTCAATAAGCCTATTGAAGAATTTTGCGTAAATTTATAAGAACTTTCTGACCATCCTCAAGTCATTCTGTAAATCAAATCTTGGTCTTATGTTTTTTAATGAAATCAAAGAAATAAACAAAAGTTGATGAAGTTTTGTTTTTAAATTTCATTAATCTCCTTTGGTACTGTTGTTACCTTTTTCATTTGATGATTTACTCGATTTCGCTGCTACCACATCTTTAATCTTTACAAAAGCCTCTTCACCACTTACACTACCCATTGAACCACCTTTAGGAACAATCCCTTTAACTTTCATTCCACCAGTACCTTCACCTTTCTGTTTCTCTTCAACTGTCCCACTTTCTCTTTCCCTGATCTCTTGTAATTTTTGACTAGTAGAAGAGTAACCCACTTGATTAACAGCCCAATAATTAGTAGCACCAAGTGTAATAATTATACTACCACCAACAAGAGCTGTAAGACCAAATCTATAAGTAGAATACCATTTAGGTGTCCAACCTTTTCCTGTTGCTATCATATCTGTATACCAAACTATTGTAAAAGCTGCCCATTGTGATGCTAAAGCTAATTGACCTGGTAATAAAAGGGTTGGCCATGCTAAGATTACTGGTAATGTTCCTAACATATATCTTGGTGTCCCTTTTGGTCCAGTTTTGGTTTCGTGTGAAGCGAATTCAATTCCCCAATGAATTGCTCCTAAAAAGAGAATTGAATGTATTTCAGTCAGTATCGAGATCATATTATTGCCAAAAAATAAAAAAATAACATAATTTACCCAAGAAAGATAAGATAACGGCGCCATAAGCTACTTGAAGGTTTTCATTATGATATAATAACGTTAATGCAGTCTCTGTATCGAACTTGGAAACTTTCGAAAAAAAAAAGCAAAAATCTTAATCAATAAGTCTTATCATAATATTCATCTAATATAATCAAGTCGTAAAAATTAATTACCTATACCATTTTCAGAGTTATAAGCTTGTCTAGCTAAATAAATAGTAGTAATAGAAGTAGCTAAATAAGGTACTAATCCAGCACCACCGAATATGATTGCTTCTCTAGGAACGCTTTGATAAAGTCCACCCACGCTTCTCTTTGAAAAAACCCCCACGCCCAAACAAAAACAAAAGTCAAAAGCTGTTTAAAAGCATATATATTTATGGATCTTAAAAGAGATATCTGATAGACTTACTAATTCTGATATAACTTCATTTTGTTTACCTCCGCTTACAGCTTCTAATACACTTCCGATCGTTCGATTCGCTTCTTCTTTTGCTGTTTTAGAAATATCTTTTACGTTATCAGTCACTGATTCGGTGGTAGATGAAGTTGACTTTAAATGATAGATCGGTTGTTGGGTTTTAATCAACGTCGGTCTCATCCTGTTGAGATTTAATCCGATTGAGCGATGTAGGGATTGATTGAAAGCACGTAGAGCTATTCTTGTGTTTAACATGTTGCCTAATTTGTTTTGTTGTGTGTGATGTTGAGATGGAATATAGTAAATTATATTTATTATGTAGTAATATTTTTGATTTAAATAGGTCTCTCTCTCTCATTTTTATCCCTGCGATCTGGTATCGTCAATGACGTCATTACAAAACACACACACAAAAACCCATCCAACTTTTGATTCGGGTATTTGTGAAATGGGGCCAAACTTGAGGTTGAAGTAGGTACTAACTAAGAATTCTTGTACTGCTTTTACTGACTTCTTCTTTTGTTCCCGAGTGGTTATCAAAACACTTGAGACTGATTGATGGATATCTTGACCTAAAAACTCATTAGTGTTTCATTCAAGACAAATTCGCACTCTAGTGTCCTTTTACTCAGTAACATATGAATGAAATTTTGGCGCCAACCTGTTCCAGATAGCTTCATCTAAATCAGATTCATCATTTGATTCACTCAAGGAAGCTGTTTTCAGAGCATTCTAAACATGAGAAATCTTTGGCGCTTAACTTTTCGAATCTCAACCATCATTACGGTTATGGATACTGTAACACTTCTGTCAAATTAAATTTTAAGCCAATTGAAGGATCACTGCTGAGGCAAAATGAAAGTGAGGGTTGGGAAAGGTACCTATTGTAAATAACAAGAAACATTTTTTCTCAATAGGCACCTTCATGAGACCATTCTAGATTCTTGATGAAGCCCATAGGTTATAGTCTAATTCATGATATTAAAAATACATAAGAAAATCACCCACTCATTCAAGCATGTGAGTGTTGATACAGGTCCAAGAAGCTTGAATTGGGGCACTTCTCAGGATCAAGCGTCTCTATAAAGAGCTTAAAGATCTAATCGGAATTTCTGGAGTTTGGATAGAGCCTAAAAAGACTTAATCCACCCTACAACTAACCCTTTACACAGCAAAATATGAGAGAAATATTTTGTGAAGGAAAGGAGAGCACAAGGATGAGAGACTCAGAGCAGTATGTAGGGAACTGAGGCCGAAGAAACAAGTGGTTGGTAAGATGGTTCTAGAAGGGATTTTAATATCAATACTTGTGGATCAATACTCTCCAGCAATAACCATTTTCTTTCAGATGTTGAGACTGGCTTCGTATAGGCATGAAGCTCCAACAATACATGATGTTTGGAAAATGTGGTCTTGGGTCCAGAAGAACCTTAGAGTCATACCATGAGATACAGATAATAATCCCAAGGCCAAAGCAGCAGATATCAAATCCTCAAGGAACACAATGATTGTCTTTAGCAATCTTCATTGGAATCATGGAAAGCAGCTCAATCAGGGATCTTGTAAGAAGTTTTATTCAATTGGGTAGGTTTCCAATTGACCCCTATTGAGGATAAATTGAGATGAAGAAATTTTCAACTTTTCCTTGCCTTATTTTTAGATATTCACTTTTTCTTGTGAAATTTTCTATTCAAACAACCTTTAGTCAACTTTGAAACTTTATAGCCTGGTAAACCCAATCATTTTGAAAATCTTGGTCACTGCATTCTTCCCATTAATATTTCACATACATTTGTTTTTCTATAATTTAATCAATTTTTTACAAGTTCATACAAATTTAGCTGCTTTCTTTCAGAATCCTTTGTTGTGTATGATAAGTTTTATTATAGAATCCATAAAATTGAATGGTGTCCCTGATAGAAAGGTAAGATTTACTGATTTGACTAACCCTCCACACATTTAGGAGCTGGAACTGACCCTGCACAAGACTTTGAATAACAGGCTTGTAGACCCTTGTCATTGATTTTTTTTGACAAATATACAAGGGTGAGAATCATTTGAATGTTTTTTTGGCTTTTGAAAGAGAAAAAGCTCTTCAAGTTCTGTCATGAAATGCTTGAGGTTTATGAAACTGCACATATTTTGAGAATTTATTCCCAGCTTCTCTGCTCATACACCTGAACACCAGCTGTTCTCAAAGGACATTATCTTTGAGTAACCTATACTGTTGTATATCTTGTAGCATGGTTCAGGTTGGTTAATCGTCTATGCTTTGATGGGTTTACGCTGGTATGTATAATATATGTACGATGACTTGTAAGATGATAGTACTGTACAGTTTAGTACACCGTAACGTTACGTTGACTCGAATTCGATGACTTGAATTTTTTGGAAAAGGTCAAATTTAAGATTCACGCGTCAAACTTACCATTCCACGATCGAGTGTTACCGATTCTACCCACCCACCAACTTCAAAGTACTCATTCAAAGACACAAAGACTAACTGAAACGATGCCTCCACCTCAGCTCTCAACTTTATCCAGTTGCTCGACTTCCACATTCATTCGACCATTTCAACTTCTTCGTCAAAACCCACACCTTAGCCAACTGGCTTCCAGAGCTTTCACCTATGGCAGCCCGTACCGAAAAGCAAGTGAGGGTAAGGTTTCTCAATTGTCGTCATCTTGATCGCTGCCGAACGCATGATCACTGAAACTTCTCGCTTCTCATCAGAAAAAATCACACCTCCTGGATCCTCGTCAACAAATATCAATCAATCAAATTCCCAGCCTATGCCTTGGTCACAATATTTGGCTTTGAGAAAGCAACAACGTCAATATTCTTTAT
Organism: Cronartium ribicola 11-2; assembly: GCA_000500245.1. NCBI lineage: Eukaryota > Fungi > Basidiomycota > Pucciniomycetes > Pucciniales > Coleosporiaceae > Cronartium > Cronartium ribicola. Next base: position 16,282 of record KI575998.1, read on the forward strand.
TTACGACAATCCCATCTACCACTATCGGACTCTCCCTCGGAATTTCTCACTTCGCTACTATCGAGTCCCTCCCCACAGACTTAATCTTTGGTTTGGAAGCCAATTACGTGTACGTCTATAGCTATTCTCAGGGGAAATCTTTCTTGATGATTCTAATGCATTCGTGTTCAGTTACGCAATAGCGACATTTGGATGTGCAATTCTTGGTTACCTTGTAGGACCAGTCATAGGTCACGGTCTCTTTCGTTTAAGAATTTCAAAAGAAATACAAAAATCGATGCAAGAAAGAAACTCTCAATTTTATCAACACGTACAAAGGAATAGAGTTGATCCAGCTCAATCAAATTTAAATAATCCTATACCAGATTTTTATTGTGAAAAAGTTGGTAGCTTGAGAGATTATCGTAATTGGTTAAGGGATCAAGCTACTTATAGACGTAAAGTTTCACAACATAAAATGTTATTGAAACAAGAAGATCTTACACAAGGCAAAGACTTGATGTAATCTTGTTGAAGGTTTCTTTGTCAGAGGCAAACGGTATGTAGTCGCATACAGCACTGATCATGATCTGTTAGCATACTACAACTTTGATTCTATTACAACATTCAATACAGTCTATGCAATTGTACCCTGGCTTCAATTACTCGCGTTGGCTGTCCACAGGTAAATCCTACTTATCCAATAACGGTTTCATCAAGAGATTTGGTGAGATAGATGTAAGGAATACGCTCGTGTTCATGTCTAGAAGAGGCTTACCAGGACCTCAACTGCTTGGCTAGTGTTGCTGTCTTTTGGCATAGGTGCAAAATGCTATCTCAAAGATCAATTTGCACTTGCCATGGCAGTTGATCAACCATGTAAACGACATCTTTATCCCCATGATTGTACCAGAGGTGTTGTTCAGCCTGTCTCGCACAGGTCAAATGTTGACTGTGATGTCTAAAGGTTTTTTGGCTAAATGTCTACACCGCCAGAGGGTCTTTAGCAAAAAGAGGGTCAAAGGCTGGGCAGAGGCTCAGCCGTCACCCATACGGCTGGTCTTGCCCCTTCATGGCCAAGACCTGGCGAGCTGGCTGTGAGCTGGAATACCTCGCGCGTCCGAGCGATGAGAAAGATGTCCGCCAGGTTCAACACGGCAGAAAATCGTGTGTGCGGGTGGCAACTGACCATCCGCTGGGATGGTCACACATCATGGGTTTTGTGCTGCACCCAAGCCGGCAGACACCCCGGGCAAGGAGCTGACGCTACAAATGTAGCGTCGCGCGGACGCTACATGTGATTCCCTCGTATGTATCATATTCCTTTTTCGATCATCTGTACCGGATCCGGTCCTGCATGTAGGGACCGAATCCGGAGTGCCTTGGTAGACCCGGATCCGTACGTACCGGATCCGGATCGGTACTCTTCTTTCCCTCCATAACCGATCAAGTGTATCTCTCATATCAAGTCCTCAGCGGACTCTACGTTGTATCTAGAACCAAAGACCTATCTCCGGTCTTTGGTGACTTGGTGACGGGTATATAAAGCCCGCTTCTCCTCTGCAATTGAAACCAAAAGCAGCTTCTTCCCGCAACTTCGACGCACTGAAACCTGCGAGAATCACAAATAATTATTTGTGTGTACTTCAAAATCTTTTCGTTAAACAAGAAAGACGTACTCGAGATTAACTTTGTGAATTTTTTGTTAAACTTTGTGTTTCTTTGATCTTATAGAAACCTTGC
>KI576057.1:1077-14708 GCA_000500245.1 Cronartium ribicola 11-2
GTAGGTCCATCTGCAAGTTGAAAAGAGAAAGACTTTGATTAGATTCTAAACTATAAAACATCTAAAATCAAGAAATCCAATCATTACCTCGTGCTCGTGTTCTGTCAAGGCTTGTGCAATAGCCATTATACTACCAGTCAATAAGCCTTCAATGTTGGGCCGAGTCAAAAAGGTCTGAATGTTCGGGGTGAGTCGGAAGGGCACGGGCTCAGTATGAGCAAACTCCGGCTCGTCTTTGGACAGTGCTGAATGTGATTGGAGTTAGTATAAGACTTCATGATGCTCAGATTTAAACTTTGAGAAATACGTACTCGGATACATGTGTGTGGTCTGAACTTGTCCCGAAGAACGATCGAAGTAAATCCGAGCTGGCGTTCGTTCACTCATACTGAAGATGTACGTCATGAAGATGAAACTAGCGTATTGGATAGTGGTCCGTTTACGGAAGTACCAAAGATCTCCCGCCGTCTTCATTGTTCTAGACATATACTGAAAGGATAACATCAAACAGATGAGTAATTATTCAACATCTAGGGGATCAGTAGTGAGAGACCGATTTACATTCTTCAGAAGACAATCTGGAATCAGCTTAGCCGAAATCTCATCGGCAATTTCGAGCTTAGTTGCAATTGAGTCGACTCCCTGAAATTCCATTACCAAATTCAACCAAGGTCAGTATTTTCACGTTTGAGAAGATGTAGGAGTTAAAAAATCACTGACATTGACCCCATCGAATGACAATGATCTCATGCGTTCCACATACGCCACAATTGGATCATCCCTCGCGAAACCTGCTTCAGTGCAATGTGTTTCATATATATCTTGAAGACTGCACAGTGCTTGATCGCTTTCCATGATTCGAATATTGGCGGCAAATGGAACCACCACAGGTACAACGAAAGTCACATCACGACTGCGACTTTGTTTTTTTCGTGATAGAGGACTTCGAGCAAGTTAGAAAAGGAAATTAGTTTTCACATTGGCGTACTAATGGGATATTCAAGTCTTTGACTCACCAATTCAACATACGGAAAAACTGCATGATACGTTCCTCTCTTCGACTGGCCCTCGGCAATGGCATTTGGACGATAAAGGTGTGTTTACTAGCATCGTGTCCTATTAAAGAGATTCTGCGATACCACTGGTCCTTTTGTCTTTGAACGCCATACGTGGTAACGAACCGAGCAATCTTGATGAAATGCGCATTGTTATCTTCTCGGAATCGCTATTGAGCAAAACAAACACATTTTTTTTATTCATATCAATAATCTAATACAAATTCAATATGGATAGAGCGGTTTACCTTCACGTATTGACCAGGAATTTCGACTTCATCAAATTTCTGATACTGAAATTCAACCATCCAATGACTCGCATTCTCAAGAGCAGATTTTCGTACTTTCCTTTCTATATTGGCTTCATACTTATTTCTCCATTCTTGTAATTTATGTACGTAAGTAGGAATTGATGGATTGCATTCGACAAACTCTCGATGAAACATGGGCTACCAATAACCACCAAGAAAAGTCTTAGTAAAAGGTCGAGCATTGTTTCTTTTTTTCTTCAGTGCAATTCTGACTCACTTGCAAAGGCATTTTTCCCAAATTTTCCGAAAACTTAGCCAAGTGAGCCTTAGTTCCCTCGGGTAGCTGTAAATCATCATTAGAATTACCTGCGCGTTCAACGTACATCTAAATCAAAAAAAAAAGTATAGCATATCAACAAATCCTATCGCATTCTTCACTCTATACTTACGCGCAAGACTTACCATTAGAGCATCTTGTAGCAACGCTGTAATTAACTTGTGGATCTCTTCTTCGCCCGTAGGCTTAAAGCGCTGGTATAGCTGATCGACCAGCATCTCCATAGATAAGGCCAGAAGTGGGAACTGGGTCTTCAAAGCCGACATGATTTCGTCAACGTGCTCGAACGCCATGGGAATGTGTGGGACTACAGCTGCACTGGGAATATTAGTTGATGGGTAGATAGGGTTGGACTTTCCTGCCGTCTGTTGAGTTTGCCCCTCAACCGGGGTTTGAGAGGCCTGGTTGGTTTCAGTCGTCATTACAGGACTAGCGGCCATCGCAGCTCGTTGCACCGCACTCAGTGCTCTCTGTCTTGTAATACCGAGTTCATCGTTCATAGCTCTGATGTAAAAGAACAGAGACTACGAAAGCGAAGATGAGAATATGCGTGTGTGTATACGAACTATGGGAATTGTCAACTTACCTGTGGGAATGACTTGGCGATCTTCGTTAGCAAAGCTTTCGCATACCGAGCTTCACGTTGAGCCGAAAGACTCGTGAGTAACTGTGGTATAAAGAATGTCCAATGCCATATTGGTATATCTCCTTGAAATTTCTCAAAAGCTTTACCGATAGTCCCAGCTGCATCGTCGAATGCCAAGAGCCACAGGATTCGAATTAACAGCCGCCTGACTTTACCGTTCTTGTACAGCCCCGAAGCTTGAAGATAACAGCTAATAGCACCAGCTGCCAGGTGAAGTGACTGAGGTTGCTCGCTAAATGTACGATCCTGATATGCGCCCCACTCGGCCCAAGATTTACCAAATTGGAACTCCGAACCAATAGCTTGATTAAATACCTTCTGCGCATCTTCATGTAAATTTAAACGACTGAGGAACATGGCTTTGAGTGTATGAAATTCGGCTTTTTGAGCCGGCTGAAAATACATTAAATTAGTGTTACTGAGAACGTCGAGACCTTGTGTCCATTCAGATGGATTTTGGTAGTGACATTTTGCCTGCTCTCGAAGCTTTAAAAACGCCTCTCGAATCTCAATATTTGGTAATGTATAAATCTTCGTGAGAGAAGCGATACAAACAGCGTGCAGATGATGTTTGCGAGCAACATGAGCGAATTGATTAATGATCCAGGCCGTCTCGTGAAAGCCTCTGTAGGCAAAAGATGATGCATTCGCTCCTTGACTTTGACTGGCCGATTGAACCAACGGAAGATACGCCTTATTGACAGCTGTGAAGACGTGCTGACGCCAGGCAACTAAGTCGCTCCATATATTGATATCATCCCAAGTGTTGGGAAGTCGTTCACGCCAGGTGTTGAGGACGTGCTTCAAATCAGCGGAACGTACATCTAGATTTTGAGCTGTGGTAGTCTGTAGACTAGCAAAGATTTGTGCAGCTTCTTGAAGTTCGACGAATTGTTGAAAAGATTGCATCAGTGGCACATGAGCTTCGGTTACTATGTCCGGAAGCTGAAACCACTGTTGAAGCGCAAGTTGGATGCCTTCGTCGCAAAGACGATTAAATTCAGCTTTGTGGTCGTCCGCTACGATACCCATATGATTTTTCAATAACGCTAGATAAGCTTGGAATGTGATCTTTCGAATAGTTTGACCCGGTGAGGCATCGAGAGCCAATTGGATATTGGCATGATCGATGGCCCAGTCGGATTGTCGCCACTGACATTCAAGTAACAATTCACTATTCTGCTCGATTCTTGCCAGATCGCTCAAAAAATCCCACTACAAGCAAGAGGTATCAGTCAACCGCCCAAGTCAAAAGATAGGATTTCGTGGCGAGCAAGCTTCTAGACCAGAGGTCCACGTCAGCTTACCTGCTGCATCTTTTGAGCACACAAAACCCAATGATCCTCCCATAAACTATATTCTCCTTTTCCGAACGTCATCAGATTTGCGCGTGCCCTTTCTTGAGCTACCTCGTACTTTTGTTTTGCGGATGGCCAAACGATGAATAACAAGAACGTAAATAACGAGCATGAAGCGTGTCCTAGAGCCTTGTTAAAGTAAGACTAAACTTACAGCTTGTTCGGCAGCTCCCCATTCACCAATCTGCTCGTAAGACAACGCCGCGTTGGTTTCAACACAAAGAGCCTTCCGACGCCATTCTGTGTAATAGATCATTCAAACGCAAAATCAGTCGTGGTCGAAGAAATATTGGAAATACACACACACAAATAATAGAAAGGCAAAAAACACTTACGACCGTAGAAAAGATCTGTTTCACCTAATTGACCATAAAGTTGAGCAAGTGCATCACTCACTGTCTCTCGATTAGCTTCATCATCTAAAATTTCTTCTGACATCTCTTGTAAATGTTCAATAGCTATATGCCAAGCTGTATAAGTTTTTCCCAAGTACCTAATTAGGTGAGGTGGAAGTATAGGAGTAGGATTACAAGCTCTTATACCAGAAAGTAATATTTGTACCGTATTTGGTCTTCTATCAATAGCTTTGACTAAATGCTCTTTAGATAATAAAATTACTAAAAATCTAGTGAGATCAGCTTGTTCTCGTTTGGTAAAAGTTGACCAAGCTGCTTGAAAAAGTGATATCCATATCTTCTCAGTCTCCGCCGGATCTGCATATAAAACTTGTCTGGTAGCCGTGATGATACTTTTAACATTCACACCTTCAGCCCACTCAGCAAAACGAGATACCATTCCGCTAGGTAGAGGTAACCGACCTTCTAAGAGAACTGGTTGGCTGGTATCCACCACGCCCAAGAATAAATCCAGAGCATGATGCATCCAATTAACATCAGCAAGCGCTTCCCAGTTTTGTACACCGGTTAAATAGTGTAACCTTGCGAAAGGCTCTCTGCGAATACTATTATCAAAGACTTCCATAAATTTTGTTCTAGTAGCAGCATCACGACTTCTACAACCGAGCAAAAAAGCAGGTTCGAGGCGGACGGTGTACTCAGATCTAGTCCAATTAGGAGAGACGTAAATATCGAGGATAAGTTGTAAATATTCAGTCAAGAGTTCATCATCCCCCTTTGAATCGTAACTCATTGTTTTTAAAAGTAAAGTAGCCTTTTCTTTAATTGTTGGGAACTCGTCCTTGTTTTCTATCCATTGACGTTGAAGTCGAAGAATATAGCGACATAATCCTATACTAGGTGATTTTTCGATCAGTGTAACTAATCCACTTAAAAGCCACCTTCTTTCTCCCGTCATATTAGGTATTCGCATCTTCATAAGGTCGAGTAACTTCTCCAATAAATGTCTAGCTTGTTCAGCACTTTGATGACCTCCATCAGTTTGAGCAGCCGTCAAGTGATCTCGATACATACGTTGAAAGACTCGAACGATTTCAGGAATGAAAGCATTCACTTTCGTCGGATTGGCTTGATCCCAAGCTTCGACCAGAGCCAATGTAGAGAAATAAGTTTCGGGCGGACGAGTCTCTTTTAAACCGTCTCTGATCATTCGACTAGCCCATGCTTCAAAGTTCGCCACATCCGTCTCGATCTTCTCTTGCTTTTCACTACGCTCTTTATTCTCACCATCTGTTACGCTCGAGTCCTTCGTAGGCAGAACGCGAAATAAGCGATGTAATAGGCCACGTTGAATCTTCAATATATCAGGATGCTTAGCTGTCACACCCTTTTCCACCAACGTTTGCATCACCGCTAGGTTTGTGAGTAGCCATTCATCGCTCTTGTTGGTCACGACCATGTTTAGTACCTCAGCGGTATTACAGAATGAACCAGCTGTCGCGTCCGTGAACTCCGTACTCAATGCTCGTTGAAAAAAGTTTAACTTTACTTCTACCTCATGCCAAACCTCAGTTAAGATTAACTTGATCAACGAGAGCGCTCTCGCTACAAACACACTTTTCGAAGAAGTTTCACTGGCTGACGCAATGATCCTGATCAAGATACTTACGACACCTTCCCGAATCGAGTATGGGACCACATAAGTTCCCATGGTGTGATCAGATCCAGCGACAGACGGAGCAGCCGAGCCTGATCTATCGAGTTTCAATCTCTTGGCTGATGAAGGTCGATCTCGTTCGATATCCATTACTGAAGTGGCCGAACCTCTTACTGTGGAGCCAGCATCCGTCATTCGAGTATCTTCGTCCTTCAAGACAACTGGTTCCGCTCGTTGTTGCTCCCATCGGATAATGACATCAATCAGATCTACCACCAATGCACGAGTCTCACCATTCGCATTTGCACTGACAGCCATCTTGGGCATTGCCGCCGCAAATTGTGGTACAAATAGCTCTCGGTGAGGGTAAAACGGTTCCGGTTTCCTCACAACAGCAGCATAAAAGTTACATAAAAAGGGAATGTTCTGTCCTTCTTCGATCAAAGTCTTTCTCATCAGCCTGACCCAGTCTGTTGGATTCTCTTTATATCGTTTCGGGAGAGCTGGTAAGAGGATGTCTAGTGCCTTGTAAACCAAATGTTTGGCCTCACCGCCGTGAAGTTTAAGCAGACCGGAAAGTATTTGACTGACGATTTTTGTCGGGGACTCGAAAGCATCGATGAATCTAGCAATCAAGATGTAGGCAACATTGGTCACCATTTGGTCGTCTTTGACATTCAAAAACCGCCATCCGAATTTAATGATCTCTTTCCTCTGCTCAGACACTAGATGATGTCGATGTTCAATGATAAGACTAGACATGTGAAGCATCTCTATATCTAATTTATCATCGGAGGCAAACACTTTAGCTGTCGAATTGGGAATGAACGCGCTCCAAATCACACGATGAACCTTGCTAATGTACTCCGCATCTACGATTGCTGTTTCGTCTGAACCCCTTCCGAACGCGACTAGTAGTAAGGGATTGATGATGTGGCGTAAGATGGCAGTCTTTTGAGTGGGTGTCACATCACTGTTGTTGACAATATCGAGAAATCGATTCAGAATTGCACATTTGTAAGCGACGTCCGAGCTGGTCAAAACATGATCGTAATAGAACCGAGTGATATAACAGTATTCGACAGATCGGTCCCCGCCGAGTACATCAGCCATGTGGAACAAAAGATCAATATTGGACGCGGGTTTGATTTTGACACAGGACATCATGATTTCCAATAAGATAGCATCCTCTCTCATTTGATTGATTCGTACTTCCGTCATAGAACCCGAGAGTCTTGACTTTCTCGCTTCCGATACCCATCGTTGGCTGATTAGATGTATGATATCGACCGAATTGGCCGTGAATTCTGGATCTTTGATAGTTAATTGTTGAAGAATGGTTGCCCCATGTAAACCGGAAGCACAATCGCGAGCAAAACTTTGTTGTAACCATTCAAGGGCAGTAGCCTGTAGATGAGTACGAAGTCTCAGAGAGTGATCACTTAGAATGATCCACTTCAGAGTAGACACAAATCGCTCGTCCTCTAAGTGTTGGAAAAAGTATCGGCCGGCCGCTTCGGGATAGAGATCGACATAAAGGGCTAATGGCTTGGTGAACGGGCTTGCGGTTACTTTTCTCAGAATTTTCTCAACATGGACAACGTTTGAAATCAAATCGGCCAAGTAGATGCCCGCGGCAGGACAGGCCAAGAGATGGAAAATGTTAATCACGCCGGCCATGATCTGTAGCATACCGCTATCCTGAGATGAAGCCAGGGCAGCCGCAGCAAGAGTGGAAGGGTCAGAGAGTTGCTTAAAGTGCTCCAGTAACTTGGAGCCGATTTCGACTTTGAAATAATTTGTGAGTAGCTCAACCAGGCGAGCTAAACCTTGAAGGCTAGGTATCGTGAGCTTTTTATGATCGGAAAGATTATTAAGTACCGGTCGTAAACCGTTTTGAAGCAAATCTTTCGGTAGGCGACTACCACCATTGAGTAAAAGCTCCTTCAAGCTTGCATGTGCTGCATCGACCACTTGTGGCGTTTTTGCATACAGCGATTGAAAATAGATCGACAAAATCTTAGCTTTGGTTGCCGGATGATCTTTCATATCCGGAAGCCTTAATGAAGCCGCCAAGAATCGCAGACATACAACTCTCAAGTCGATCAATGCTTTAGCCGTCTTCGCGTGGTTGGTGCGCCCGACCAATGCTACATCATCGGCATCAGCAATCCCAACGGCTTCTTGAAGCATTCGCGACATTTGATCGTTGTACTCGAATAGCGGAGGCTCTAATCGAATGCAGTAGGTGAGAGCATCCAGATGACCAATTTGCATCGGGAACGCTAAAGCCCGGAGCGGTTTGCCAAAGATCGGAGTGAGTCGTTCACGAGCCGGAAGCACGAGTTCATATAAGGGCCGACTTTTTAGTTCGCTGATCAATTGCAAAGCCGCCTGAGCTACTTGGCGTACGCCGCTAACCTGACTACACAATTCGATGACGAGAAGACCGACAAGATAATTGAGCTTTGTTTTGGCTTCGATTTTCTCATCGTTCTCAGAAGGAAAGTTACAAAGCTTTAAGAGCTTCAAGAGGGTTCCAGATGGACCTTGCAAGAACTTTTCCGCTGGCGTCGGTGCATCTTTGTGAAGGAATAATAAAGCTCGAACCATTTCTAATTCGTGGTCGGTGATCCAACTAAGCTCCATTTCTAGTTCACCCAAGAAGTGAGATAATATCTCGTGGCCGGCACATTTCTTGTGCCATGAATTATCATAGCAACACGAGCTGGCTTTCGAACATAGCGTTCGCTTCGCCAATAGCATCACTTCTTCACGAGGGGGTGGATTTTCTTTGGCTTTCTCGAAGAGCCGCTTGAATATATTCAATGTAAATTGTGAGGCTGCAGCAAAATGTTGTTGGTCGGTGGTAGCAGCTAGATTATCTAGGAGGCCATCCATGACCAAGTTTGTGAGGGTCAACGAGTATCTTAATCGATCAGCACCAGCGCCAGCTTCTTGCCAAATCTCCGTCATAAAGATGTGCTCGAATAAGTTCACTAGGTGCTGTTTCGCGCCTTCAGCAAATTCCGGTACCCGAGTGGCATCAAACAAACCTTTCAAGAGAATTGTAAAGGTGTCTTCTCTCTCACCGCGACCGTAGCCCTAAAAAGTCATTGATCAGTATCGATAGGTGTGGTACGACGAGTAACGGAGTAGAGAAAGCAAACATACCATTGTGAGAAATACAGGTGTGATATTTATTAGAAATTCGTAACCGTTTTTGCGATAATGTATATCATTACGCTTCATCATTCTCGTAGACAATTCCACAATCGGAGGTAAGGTCATACTCCGCTCTTGTCCTGCCAACTTTATAGGCAAATAACAATCTGGACCTTGAATCGGTTTCCAATCAATTTGCGTTGGCCCTAGAACCTTTCGATTCCGACCACCGAGTTTCCCTAAGATGCGCAAAGCTGTAGGAGCATGTTGAGGATTGTAGGGAAGTGGCTTGAGTAGCTTCCATAACGCCACCATCACCTCATGGATCACTGGCGCCATTAATGGATTGAGGAATTCTTGCGTAAGGTTGTCGACGCAAAGTTCCAGAGTTCGTAAACCTTGTGAAACTAGATCCGGGATGGCTTGTAATGCGATTACCAAGGGGCGCATCAGGTAGCTGAGATAAGGCAAGAGTACACTCAAGCGTACTGGAACAGTCAAGCAAAGTTCGGCGAAAAGGTCCCGTTCTTTCGGATCGTTGGTAGCGTTAAGAAGCTTGTTGAGCTCTTCCAAGAGAATTTGGAGGAGCGGTAAGACTTCCTTATAGAGAATTTCAAATCGTCCACCACCGATAGAACGAAAGAGTGCACGTAAGACCGAATAATACTGACTCGGTTCTTTTGATTCAGAAGCTAATTGCAAAGAATCCATGATGAGATCGCTCAGGTGAGGTTGTAGTACCACTTCATTATCTTGATACAGTGTCACCGCCATGAAGCACATCTTGAATAGTCTAACCATAACTCCGGTCTGTCTATCTCTCCCCAGATCCTCAAGGTGTTTCATCAGATATCTGAGTGTGATACCTACGCAAGTTTTAGTCAATGTCGGGTTGGTTAACATGTACTGAGGAAAAGTCATGAGATCCATATTCATTCGAAACTCATGAACGAGTGCGTCCATATTGGGCTCGAGAACTTCGGTGAACAGTAAAAGATTGATTTGGGTGAAGATGAAGATGAAGTTATCGACGATCTCCTTGATCTCCTTCAACTCGCGCCGACAGTCGTAATGGTTAAAGCATCGTACACCGGCGATCAAAAGACGTCCCAGGAGTGACGCGTCGGGTAAGGGCGCTTCCATTTTTTTCAAATTACTGATCATGGTGTTGAAACTGCCGATGCAGCATCGAATGACGTGACGGCGACCAAAAGAGATGTCTTAAAACGCGTCAAGATAAATTTAATAAAGGAACGCATGTCGTTCAGTACGCATTCGTACAATCTGATGGTATAGCCATCAGCACAGTAGAAAGGACTAATACCTTTGGAATGATCAGGCGCAGGCTCGACGATACACATCACACAACCAAGCATCTTAGCTTTCTCAATCATGATTTGATCAAATTCTTTCCGTTCTTTATCAACCGGTATCGACGCCGCCTGTTCATCATCTTTTACCTCTTTAACATCTGGGATTTCTTTTGATTTCTGAATCTCTGGTTTGACAATCGTTTCTTTTGCCGAAGACAAGTTCAATAGATGCTGTCGTCTCTGATTGATGATCATCAATTGGTTTGAGCGGGTCTCCGCCAGTGCTTCCATCTTTCTAACAAAGTTTTCTGACAACCATCTACATAGTCTGAGTGCTTCTTGAGGTTCGAAACGAGGTGGGGCAACGTATTCGACTATATTAAGGATCACTCTACTAGCCATTCCTTGCGTTGAACTCGTGGCGGTGGGATCGTGCATTATACTCATAAAGTCCATTAGCACTGATTCGAGTTGAGCTGCCGTTAAGTCGTTTTTAGTTTGTTGAATAAGCTCAGCAATCGTGCTATAGACTAAATGTCGCAAGCTCTCATGGGACGTGACACCTGTTCCAAGCCAGACTCGAACATCCATTAAATCGTTGAGGAAAGGCAAAAAATAGGAACGATAGTCGGTGTTGAGAATATGTCGGGCTGCGATGATCAACTCCCGACGAGAAGGTGAAGATTCTGGGGGAATGTCCTTTAGCATTCGGATCACAATGTCTGGGACATCTGTCCCCAAAGGTTGTGCGGCGGGTGTTTGAGCCCTCAAGACATAGGCTATGAAAGACATGATCTAAATAGATTACAATGTGTTTGTGAATGAGTTAAGCCATTGTTGATCGAAGGCTTCTAAGGCTGTCATACCTTGACTTGCGCAACCACCAAATCGGTATAGGGTGTCCGTTTCCCGGCTTTGATGATGACCGGAGCAATGCCCACAAACGGCCCTTGGCCACGTTCAGAAATGATTTTATGCCATTGTACTTGTGGTGTAGGGGAAGTTTTCAAAAACTGAAAACAGGCGTGAGAAATCCGTCATTAGATAGTGATTCAAGTTTGATGATATCCAGAACAGGCTTACTTTGAAGATGATCGGGATGAAATTCGTCAAAGTTGCTTGGACCATGATCTTGAATGTTTGCAACAAGAACACCACCGCAACCGGACATTCTTGCAAAGCTTTGAAAGACTTCATCCCCGGTACCACATCTGTCGCATTCTGATCACTAGCCGAAAAACCAGGGGCATTGGTAGCACTAGGAGTTCCACTACCTGTCCTCCTCATCAGAATTGCCCTGGTGGCTTCAACTGTACTCTTCGGCGTAGATGGTTCAGTCTGTGAAGTTGGAGTTGATTCGGAGGGCGAAGGTGAACATCCATCAACCTGGGCAGGGTCAATCTTCACATCACCAAACATTTCTTCGCACGTCTGGGGTACCATGTCGTACATCTCGATGATCGTGTTGAAGAAAGGTGTCACGGTTGGTTCAAGGATTGTTTTGAATGATCTGTATAGATCTACCCCAAGTTTGAAACAGATGGTGACCGACTCGGCGTTGTCATTACGAATGAGGTAAATTAGCAAATTCATCACGTCTAACGCATGCGGCCGCATGATCTCGTGCATTGGTATACGGTACAAGATGTCGAGAAGAAGATAACGGAATTTCTTTAGGAGGCAAGTCGGGGTTTAGAAAATAATTACAAATCAGTGAATGAAACTCTCTGAGTGGATCGAAGATAAGAGACGTACGTAGTCCCAAGCGGTGCTAACAAACGCAGGTTTGGTCTTTGTGAGGATTTCGACGGCAGCTGAGATGATGACATCCAAATGTTTACTGAATTCCATGTCTCGCTGATATAGGTCGACTGTCTCGCGTAATTCCATTGCTAAGTGAATCTTGGTTTTGATGTCTGATGTGATAGGATAAATCCGTCAGTAAGTAATAAAAAGTTTCAAGGTGGAAATTGATATGAGGTAATTCTCACCTCCAGTAGGGTCCTTTAGTTTAGCAGCTAGGGATTCCATATCACCATGTCCGTAGGTTGAAGAAGCTCCACCAGCTCCACTTGTTCCCACGCTCATAGGACCAGTTGTTCTACGTTGAGTAGGTGCAGGATTGATCGAGTTCGAGCCTCCGACATTAGAGTCTTCGGAAGGATGTCGATGAACCATGGCGCAGTACTAGAACGTTGGCAACGTACGCGCTACCAACAAATTCAGATGAGCATGCATTCAACGAGATGAGTTATTAGGGTCGATTGGGCCACCTACCCAAGTATGGTAGTGATGGGGGTGAGCGTGGAGGCCGGCAAGCCAGATGGCTCTAGCCAGTGAGAAGTCCAGCTGGTCTTGTACGCGTCTTTTGATGCCCACTCGAAATCAAGGGAGCTGAATGTATGCTGTCAATAAGTTCGGCCTATGGCTTTAATTCTGCTCTGTCCCTGCTAAGTGATTCCTAACCGAACGATGTCTCCTGGCAGCGATTGTGACCCAAGTTGTAGATGAAGTGGTGATGGTGACGATCGAGGTTGTTGGTGGTGTTGTAGTGAAAATGTATAAAAATAAATCGATATTTTATGTTCGAATTCAGAAATTCAGACGCGCTCGTCGGTGGTGTCAATGAGGAAGGTCTCATCAGCCAAATTAAAAAACAAAACCACCAAATTAAAACATTGAGATCTAGGGTTCGATGAAATAAAATACACCCAATTTCACTTCCAACCCTCGATCGACCAACAAAAATATCACTGCATGGCATGTCTCTCTCTACCCATCACAAGATGACTACCAAATTATTACTATTCTCAAAAAACAATACTAGCCCACGACCAAAATCATATCTGACTAAACAACTATCAACTCAACAGCCTCCACCGCTTCCTAATTCAATTCGAGATGCTTGGAAAGCTGGATTAAAAGGTCATCATCCTAATCAATATTCTAGATTACAAGAAAAAAGTGCGACACCGATCCATATGATCAATCACCATCATCCTAATCTTGACTCCAATCAAACAATCAATCCAAAATCAACTTTGATAAACCCAAACCTCCCTTCAAGTAACTCTGAATCAATTAAACCATTACAACCTAAATTAACTTTATTCCAAACTTACCTAAGTTGAGTCTTTCTCTTAACATAAATCTTTGATCTTTTTAATTATTTTCTAATCATAAAACAAACTATTATCTTTTTTTTGTTTTCTTATCTCTTCTTTGGATTAACAACTTGTCATGAATTGACTTTCTTTTTTACTCATTTTTTAATGAAAGTATAGAGTTAAATAAAAGATCACAAAGATTTGTTTCAATCTCTATTTTCATTTGGGCTTTATCAGGTTTTACTTATTTTACTTGGTTCTCTGTACCACCCAATAAATTTACTTAATTTAGTATGAAGTGATATATATATATACTGAAGTTATCAAGATTAATGATTGGATTGATTTGATCAATTTTTGGGACCCATTGTATCTTTGTGGAAAGG
>AWVX01052842.1:0-19826 GCA_000500245.1 Cronartium ribicola 11-2
TTTAAGTGATTTTAGTGTAAACCAGGTAAGGCTATTTCATATGTATATATATAAAAAATTGAAAATTTTATTGCTTTCCACAGCGCCACAATGATCAGCTCATAAGGCTGGATGAGCCGGGCGTAATACTTGTCATTGAACTGGCGAGCTGGGAGACTTTCGGAAGGGTGAGGGATTTGCAGGAAGGATTCGGTGGCATTTGGAAGTAACGCCATGCATGTCATGTCAGCAACTTTCTCTTTTAGACCAGGAGGTAAGGCGTTGTACCAAGCCAGGCTGTAAAAATCAATTGGTAGTTGGGTGGGGGGAGATGTGAACTTTGACATGATTGGTACCTTTGGTGACACCTGAACATGTTGCTGACTGGTTTTACCCGCGATTAATTTGGCCTTTTGCATAGTCACATCAAGCCGTCAAAACATCTTGTTCATATTGGTGGAGCGGAATTGAAGGGTCTTGATGGCAAAAATGTCTGGCTTGTCAGGTCATGCTTCGTCATCGCTAGGGGCACTAGGTTTAGCCAGGAGCTTGATGTAGCTGTGGGGCACGGGCTTCAGGCCTGAGAGGAATTCCACTCGGGCCTTGCAAAGCTGTAAGAAGTAATTGGCTGATCAGCTATTGATTGACAAACAAAAAGGTAAAGAGAAACTTACCCTTTGCCTGCGTCTTAAGATGACTGATCTCATGGTACTCATCTGAAACTTCCCAGGTGACATAGTCTCGGTCTTGAAGTGTTGCACAGAAAGATAATTAACAAAGTGATTGTATGCAAGTGTCAATAAGGTAAGGTTGTTGAGGTACTTCTTGTTGACGTTTGGGTATGGCCCATTCAACGCAACTTCACAAAAGGATTTGAGGGCAGCGAGTCGACAAGCAATGTTATACAAAGATTCAGCCCTTTCATTTAAGTTGGGGCCCCACAGGTATATTCCAAGGTGAGCTAGGTGCAAGTGAATGATATGGATGGCAAAGTCGTCAAGGCTGAGCATTCTGGGTCCTAGTTTGATAGCACCCGCGCGACCATCCTTCAACGTGAGGATCTCACACTCAGCCACTATGTTTGTGTTTGCCGCATTCTCCAAAGTGAGCTTGACTTGCTCAGTGTTGTCGAAAGCTCTGGTGAAGACCTCCAACGACTTTGGATCGACAGGTGGTGGCACTGAGTGTGCTTCGACCATGCCCCACATCACCCTGATGTGAGTGTTCAACGCTTCCTGTGACATCAAGAGTTTGGTGTTATCAGAAATCAAAACCAGCCAGATCAAGAGGAAGTGAAGCTAACCTTAGTTCCTTTAAAGTTGGGTGGGCAGTCTTGAGTCTGCACTTGGTTTGGTCATTTTTTAGTGGGGCAAGGTGGTGGAGTTCTGTGGGACGGTGGTGGGGGCCTGCTGACACGACATGAGATGGAAGCGAGTGGAGATGAAGTTGAGCTTTGCGGCTTCTTCAAGTGGGCAGGGGCGGGCTCGGACCCAGCTCTGTTGAAAGATGGATTGGTTCGCTGAGTAGGTTGTTGTAAGGCGAGGAGCCTTACAAAGGCACCAGTATAAGCATGGTAACAGCGGGACAGTAGCATAGTGGGGGATTTGGGCTGTGGCAGGAACTCACTGGTGCCTAGCTCCTTGAGAACTCACGACCACTGCTGTGTGGGCATTCTCGGAGCTAGTAAAGCACTTCATTTGATTCTAGAGTTCTCCCGAGTCTCGACTCGAAACGTGCGAACGTGATTCCTCAGTGAGGGTGACAAGCCAATGTCACCCTTTACAGTTGTTGAGGGCTTTCAAACCGGGCCATGGGTGGATTTGCAGGTTTGGTGGTAGGGATCTGCATCTCATTGAATTGACTTTCAAGTCAAGCTAGTGTTGCTTCGTATGCCTGCGCCTGGGCAGCCAAAGCTGCATTGATGACGGCTTGGACTTCAGGAGGGATTCCGTTGGTGTTTGGGGTGGGGTCCATGGTTTGTGGAGCGATGAGGTGTGGAGCGATAAAGTGTGGAGCAAAGAGAAAACTTGGTGAGCTTAGATTGGTTTGAAGTACTGGATGGTCAGACGAGGATCATACTCACCACAATTTGGGTCGTTTATATAGGCGGCAAGGCGCCGCTTCCTGAGGCGTGTGAACCCAGGTGTAATGCGGACTCGGCCAAATGGGGACACCAAGAGAAAATTTGTCCTGAGCCAGCCATGTCGAATGTGTTTTAGCCTGGTTAACTAAATTGACAAAGGACAAGCGTTGTAACATAACTCTTCTTCTCATTAGTTCAAATTCAAATCACTGGATGGGATACCTTGAGTCCATACCACCTGAGTTGAGGTTGGCCTAGACTGGAAGCATTGAGGGCCATGTGAATGTCTTGGTGTGGCAATGAAGATGAGATGTTACATCATTAGCCAGAAGCAAGAGAGGAGACGGCAAAGAGAGAGGAATACTTACGATATGAGGTTGGATTGATCTGTATACAGACTAGTTAAAGTGGCTGATGTTCGCCATGACGTTTTCCCCCTGAGGCCTGATGTTTGCCCTGATGTTTGCCCTGATGTTACCCCTGACATATACATATGTACAGTCAAAACGTCAGGTCGACACTTACATGTGCATGTCAGCATACAGTGTGCAGTGTAGGCTACAGACACTTGTAACTGCCATAGGTGCTTTCTATATGTGTAGATGTGCTCATGGAGTCAACTCAACAGTTCCTTCATACTGTGGTGATACATCATGTAAGCATACAATGATCTACATCTCAACAGGAAGTGGTCCCTACATAGCCATAAAAGCTGTGGCTGAAATGAATTTTCAAAGAAAGCCAGAACTTTCCCTGAATCTGTTCTTCAGATCTACTCAGATTTAGGGTGGGGGTAGATACCATCCAACAATAGAATTTTTCTCATCATGGGTTGGTATCCAAAGTAATCAGGGTGCACTGGTGGTGTGATTGTACTTTCCAATGGATTGATCTGGGAGGCATTGAAAGCATTGGACAAGTCTGTTGTTGTAGTGTGAGAATTGTAGGAAGCATCTGCCTAGCTCCAGACATAGCCAACCAAGTTGAGTTGGATGAGCGCATCCGACTCAACAATTGAATGCACTCATCTGATACAACTATGCTCACAAGCAAGGTGCTCCCGGATATGAGCGTGTTGCATTGGATGGACACATCCAAAGTTGAATCGGATGCGTCTGTCCAATTTGAATTTGTTTGTGGTGAGACCTCTTTTTTCAATCAGCTGTGTTATATCTTTATCCAATTTGTTAACAAAAACAGAGCCAGAGTCTTGACACGTGATCTTTGGGTCCTCTAACCATCTTGCTGAGTAAAGAATGTTCCAATCTAAGTTATTTTTGGGGGCTAGCCCTTCCAGGAAAGTGTTGGAGGAGGGAACCTGAGTGTCTGGAACAGAAACAAAAACAAAGAAAATCATGATGCTTGAGTGGCCAAGTTGTCCTTGGCTATGTGGAACCATTGGTGTTTATTCTCAATTAGCCAGCGGGTCATTTTCCTTGTGTGAGAATTTTTTTTATTTCTCCTGATGGTAGAATCCAAACCCCTTTAATTACTATGGGTTGACCATTTACTCTTGTGTCAATTTTTGAGAGAGCCTTGCTGATCTTTTCGTCAATCTGTTCTTCATTTGGATCATCAAAAAGTTTCTGACATGTTGGGTTGCATCTAATGATTACTTGACTTTCTTTAAACTTGTTGATAAATGCCATGGGTGGTGCTGGGATCGGCGCGACAAGACACATAAGGGCTTGATGATCCTGATAATTTTGGTTCACTATGGTGGATTTATCTCCTACACTTCCCTAAGTTGGGTACGGCTTTGAAGGAAAGGGGTGGGCAAGTTAGGTTGAAGTAGATAGGCGCGTCTCAAGTTTATCAATCTTTGCTAGGTGTGCTTCAAACGCATCCATTTTTTTTTCAAAAGTTCCTTGTTATTGACCAATTCTTAAAGGGAGCCAAGGATGCGGTGAAGACTGAGGGATTGAAGGAAAGTTCCTCCTTGGCTAGCTTCAGAGTTGATGCTAGTATCAACAGAAGCTTGATGCCTTGGCTTGGGTGCGTCACTTGGGGACATCACAACTTCCGGAGCATTTGAGCCGCCGGGCCACATTTAATTGTTGTCTGGGGGGGCTATGCCTTGCCTTGGTCAATTGGGAGGGATGGGAGGGGTTGGGTGCATAAGACAGAATATGGTTTGTTGATGAGGGGTTAGGAATGCGATGAGAGGAGACATGGTTGCGCAGTGACTACGCAGACAGTAAGTTTAGAATTCTCGTGCCCGAGCATTTCAGCCTTCCTTTTTCAGTTGCCGTTTTTTTCTCGTTTTTTGCCTTTCCAAGAACGTGACAGGTCATGACGCAATCAGAGTGTCAGGGGCTGACAGTCTGCCCGTAGCCCAACCCAATCGACCACCTTCGGTAACCTCATCCACCACCACTCTGCCTACTCCTACTCATTCAATCCAGTGGACCACAGGATCATATTACTGTATAGTGTCGAATCAACAATCGAACATGTCTGGTCAACTTAAATGCTTGATTTTAGGCGCGACAGGGCAAACTGGCAGACATCTGCTCACAAGCTTATTGGCCAACTCTTCTATCAGTCAAGTCACTGAGGCTGGCCGTCGGTCGGCTATCGAGAGTGGCATCGTGTCCGCTGAGGTGGCTGGCAAGGAGAAGCTAGTCAAGTCGGTCATCATCGATCTCGAGGCTGGCGAGGAACAGTGCAAGAATCAGCAAGGCGAGCTCCAAGAAAAAGACATCGTTCATGTAGGTCATTTCGGCTGACTGAATATTTAAAATGTCAAAACCAGGTACCTCGGTTGAGTATATAGGGTGTATTATCGATGCTCATTTTTGACCTCGGATTTACTTTAAAACGCGCCCTTTCCATTGGTGCCACCTTGCGATACCCTGCAACAGATAGCACTCGGAACTACACGAAAGAATGCTGGTTCAGCCGAACGATTCGAAGCCATCGATCGAGGTTACCCTATCCGTTTTGCCAAGCTTGCCCGCACATCAAGCAAATTCCAGACGCTGGTCTACCTTTCTGTATGTACTCTTGCACATCATGTCATTCTCTCACTTTTGCCAAAGACTGAACGCGACCTTGCTTCACAGTCGGCAGGGGCTTCTCCGAGCAGTCCCTTTCTCTATCCTAAGAGCAAGGGACTGACTGAACTGGAGCTCAGCTCGTTGGGGTATGATCAGACTATCGTCTTTCGACCTGCTGTCCTGGCTGATTCGACCCGAAGCGAGACGAGGATTGCAGAGTCCATCGTCCTGTTAGCTATTTCTTCGTTGCAGTCTCTGGATCCGTATCTGACATTCAATTGTAATCCTGTAATAGTAAATTCACCGGGCCAGCCTCCTACCTCACTGATTCAGTTCAAATACCAGTATGCACGCTTGGTCTGGCCATGTCCAAGGTCCGAACAGCTTCATTCTGTAGTTAGAATCTGCCACACTCACTCATGGTCTTGTTTTGGTTTAAAGGCCGGTATATTGGGCTATTCGGGGCTTGAAAGACATGGCATTGGCAGCAAAGTTGTCGGAAAGGATGGCCAGATATTTTGGGTTGTCGGTCAGTGATGGCTCGGTTTATGAGCTTGGATTCGGATAAGTATACTGATTCATTTACCTTCAATAGGTAACGCGGATGCTATCAAACTTGCAAAACTTGACGCGTGAAAGCATTGCATTCTTTCCTCCTGTCAACACATTTGTTCAAGTACCCAGCCCATACATTTTGAAGGATTCTACGTATTCAGTCCACAATGTATTGCTTTATTTTCCTATTAAATTAGTGCGAATTAATACATTATTATACACCGAACCTACGTGACAGTAGGCACAATACAAGGTTTAAAAGATGAAAAGTCTGGCTCCCAGAGAAAAAATGTGACCAATAAGTTCTTATGGTGGTCAAAATTAAGCCGTTTTGACCCCTGATTGGAGTCGAGAAAAAAGAAATGAAATAAAAGACAATTCTGGGTTTATCCTCAGAACGAAAAGACGAAATAGCCATGGAAAAGTCGAAGGATCGGGTCTAATATTTGTCTCGACCTGCCTTTCTTCCAGAAGCCAAGTTTATGGCCCGTGAATCCGCCCAATTAATCACATAAAAAATGTGTCTTTGAATAGAGTTATGGGCTGGGTGGGGAAGCCAGTTTACCGGAAGAAATCCAAATTATTCCAGCCCACAAACTGGACTGGACTACCGTTGGGTGGCCTACTTTCAATGCTTTAGATCGTGCAGCACAAATGGACTAAGATGTTATTTTCTGGAAGTTCTCGAGGTGTCACTGGAGGAAGGTGTGGGCGGTTGTTGACGGGCGGCGGAGGATATAAAGGGAGACCAGGTTTCGAGAGTAAAAAGCAGAGAAGAGGGTGGTAGAGAGGGTGGTAGAGAGAAGGTGGAGGGGGGAAGGGGCGTTGTAGTTCAGGATATAATGGTACGCCAGTGGGTGCGAGTGGCCTTATATGATCATGAGAACAGACCGAGGAAGGTGGCGGTGAGGATGAGAGCTACCAGATTTGCAGTGAACGGGGTGGGTGTGCTTCTGCCACCTGCGTTCTTTATGCTCATCTGTTGGCTTTTGCTCTTGATTATTGTCGTGTTGACGGACGCTGGGGTAGGAGTTGATCGAGAAGGAGAGAATTCGGCAGATAATTGAGCAAAGCCCACCGATGGAGGTGATGCTCGAAAGACGGCATATACATTTTTCTACACCCGGATATTGATGGATCAAATCTCAGTCTCGAGCTGACACCCTCAACACCTCAAACTTCTGGCACACTTTTTTCAAAATAAACTCTTAATGACTCACAAGAAAGGCTGCACCAAAGATCCATTCAGGAATCGACCCCCCAGACTTCGACTTTTTAATTGTGAAAAACGACGTCAGACATCTCCCGTTCGAGGTTTTGCCCAAGTTGAACTATACTCAGAAGATGGATTTGGAAAACGTGATTTTTGGGGGAAGGAAAATATGGTCAGCACCACAAGCTTGGTTATGGATTATATAGTAGATCGCACTGACGTCAGATGGGTCAATGGAGTATGACATTTCACCGAATTGCACAGCGATGTGAACCTTTGTGTTACAGGGAACAGTCCAGTACCTGAATTCAGGATGACATCAGCCACGAATGCTGTAGGCTCAGAGGCACCATAAGAAAAAGAGGAAATTGCAAACCCTTTAAATTTACCACTTTCCATGAGTTGAGAGCCAGGTAGATGAGAAAATATGGTTTGAAGAGCCTCTGAAGGAGCACCAATGAGTGAAGTCCCTAGAGAATGATGATAAAGGTGAGTGAAAACTCTCAGGAATGGTCCAACAATACAATTTCAAGATGGCATACCGGTGTCAATCGCCACATCAGGTTGGCCGATGTCTACCGCCTTCCCACCCACTGTGAGCGCGTTAAGTGGAACAAGCCAATATGTTTGGTTCTTGGAGAGCGGCACATAATTGATTTCCCCATCATACAACCGCCGATTTGTCCCTCCAACTGTCATTGTCCCTCCGGGACCAACAGCTGTGGAGAGTTACAAGATGGAGAGTGAGTGTCAAGACGACTTGCTTCTAGAAACATGCCTCGTGTCAAATGAGTAACGCACTGGTTGGTCGATAGTTGATCAATCTCCTCAGCGCGAATCCCATCACAGGCTCTTGTAACACGTCCTTCATGAAGAGAGACTGCCATGCCGGAGTAGAACCACTGCTGGCAATACCACTCCAGCCCAAACCGAGGATACCACTAGTATCAATTCCTGATCTCAATATGTTCTCTACCACATCACAAGTGCCGAGAGTCTGGCCCGTGACAGAGAAAAGGCCGACAGAGACAACATCTGTGCCCAAATTTCCGGCCACTCGCCCAGATCCGTAACTCACTTTGAAAGGTTTAGTGATGTTAAGGAATGAGGTTGATGCTCGGGTGTCGAACCTCGTCACACTACGTGGGCAGCCGTTGTCTGTCGTACAGGCCGTGTCCGCCACCCATAGGTCAGAGGAACCTGTGTCCACTAAGAAAAGACAGGTGGTGTGATCAATGTCAGATCTAATTTATCTCGCCCGCGAGGATCAATGGCAAAGCTACTGAAACTTGGGTACATACTGATGACCTAGTGAACGTTTGTTTCCATCATTCAAAGGATGAGACAAACGCCAAATTTAGCAATAGGATCCATTACGCTATTGGCCTAGAGAATAAGTCAAAACTTACATTGAAGCTTTGGGGCGGGGTACCGATAGTGATTGAGCCTGTGTAGATGGCGTCTGAGAACGCGTTTACAAGACCGACTTCGCTTACTTGGCGCTTTTTGAGTGATGGAAGTTCATCAGACTCGATTGTTCGCTGGATTTCGTCTCCGTATCTAGCTTGTAGTTTTTGACCTGCTCCGAGGGCCCATAATCCAAAGGCTTCCGTATCTCCTCGCTTGGCGAGAGCGAGATAGGTGGGTATGGCGTGGTTCAAGGTGATGTCGGTGGGTGGTGATCTAGTTTTGAGCTCTTGCTGAGAAAACGCAGTACGAATAGTCGATATAAAAATCACGAACGAAGCCCATGACGTATATCGTCGCATTTCTTTTTACCAAAGCACCAGTTTCCTTGATGTCTATCTAGCACGCCAGCATCAAGCGGAACGTGAAATGCTTTTAGATATGAAGGGGAGTGGGTATGTTGAGAATTCAGAAAAGTAAGAGGCTGAAATAAGATTGGATAGGCAAGGAGAAATGGTGATAATGTGTGAGATGAGCAGTAAATAGGCTGAGTCGATACAAGATTCGAAAGCGAGCTCAACACCTGAAATGCACTATCAGGGCGAATGGAAGGAAAGCAGGCCACGAGGAATTTGTATTTTTGGAGGGTCGCCAAAAGGTCGGAAGTACGAGAGAAATAGCGGCGGAGCCAGGGTCCAGGACACGATTTGACTGAAGGGCGGGTTCCGAAAACGACAAGAAGAGTTGACTCCGGAGCATCAAAGACAAGAGACAAAATAAGTCAGTGTCCGGAAGGGAGGCCGATGGATGACTGAGATGAAGCCGCCAGCGGATAACGTCAGAGAAATTTCTCGTATGAAGCCTGAATGCGAAACTAAGAAAGGAGTTTGGCACAGGCAGGCAAACAGGATCGCCGGCTAACCCTTGGATGACTGAAGAGCAAAGGAAAGACTCAGGATTGTTGAGACTGGGATGACCATTGATCTGGAGTTGACCACAATCCTCGATAGACTCGGAAACCATCACTTGGTAGTGATGGCTTGGGACAAGTAGCCAGTGCATCCAAAGGAATTGGTCTGCCCGGTTACCAGCTGGTTGTGAAGAGCTCGGTAGGCCAAGGCCAAGTTGTAGGTTGGACCGCACTGAACTCGTCATGAGGGTGGCCCTTCCATAGGGTCGAGATATTGTAGCGATCCAACTCACAACCTCGGCCTTCAACACCTTTCATGACCCTGCCCCGGTCCTCTTTCAATGTCTGTCATCCTGGATCGAGTTCTCCCATGTTACTGAAGTGTGTTCGTACTTGTTTCTCGTGCTTATCAAGATCAGCCTGACTGCCCATCATATAAAGTTGTGGTCGCAAGGTCTTTGTCCTACAAGGTCAAAAAGGCGTTCACCTTGACGTGACCAGACGGGACCTGACTCCGGATCAAGCATCGGGAGCGCGCACTGCCGGCACAGTTGCCTCGGATTTAAAAATACGAGGAGTCCTCGGACGAAAACCTTTGGAGAGAACCTGCCCGAGGCTTTCATCCGAGCTAAAATTTGGCTGGAACAAAACACTCCGCCAGACTATTTCCCAGGCTTTCCATCCGATCGCTTCCCTCATTTTCCTGTTGGCAGTGGCGGACCGCAAGACAGCGGCTATCTTGCAAAATGCGGACTCTAGTCTTTCCGTCCTTAAAGAAACGCATACACTAGTGACTCGATTGACCGTAAAACCAATCAAGTCATCCCGAACAGTAAACCCGAACCTACTCCACCATGCCTTCCGACGAAACCCTACCACACGTGTTGGTCTCTCGGTACTGGAATAGACCCGAGTCCGTGGCACACTTTATCAGACGGTGGCACCTCATGAGGTACAATCAATGGACCACAGTATTAGATTCAAATTTTCGGAAAAATAGGAAATATCTATGCAAATTATACAAGGTCTGGCTTCGTGTGTATATCACCTTTATCATAGTCTTTAACATGGAGACAATCCACTCGAACATCTTATATGAATTGTGTTGGATGAAACTCGTGGATCCGCATAGAGTTACATTGCAAAGCTAAAGAAAAACCAGACTGAGGAGCAGCTTTCCAGCTATTGTCCTTATTTCTATTTAGTTCTTCCAACTTTGAAGCAGAACATTATACTTCAGCTTTCTACGTAGCTCCGGTCACTGAAACACAGGAAGAAAAGAAAGAAGAGGCAATAGGGTTACTGACATTTTCACAACCTTATCCCTTCCACCACTAGCTACTTTATCGGCCACGAAGTCGACACAGTAAACTTCATCTGTATGACCTGGAAGGTCCACCTTGATCTTATGCGTTCGCAAATCCCATAGCTGGCGTGTGTTATCCGCGCGAGAGAAAATCAGTTTGAAAATCTTTTGATGGCTTTTGTTCTCGGAGGAACCAAAAGAGAATAGTGAGACTCCAGTTGCAAACAAGTACCCACCTTAAGTGTTGAATCCTTACTTGCGCTTACCAATAGACGAGAATCACAGCTCCATGACAACCGATAGACAGCAGCCACATGTCCTCGCAGAGTGGTGATGAATTTACCTGTTTTACCTTCCCATAATTTTACATGATTGTCAAAGCCAGCTGAGGCAAGATATCGGCCATCTGGACTGAAGCTGACATGGTTTACTTGCTTTTGGTGACCTGTCAAGCGTGCGATTGATTTCTTGGGCGTCGCAGAATCAATGGGTGACCACATGAAGAGAGTGTGATCATCGGAGCCCGATATTAAGAGTTCGTTGGTAGTGGACGTAAAAGCCTTATAGCGCTTCAAGGCTATTTGCTGAGCTTCTTCATCTGAGAGTGATTTCATGGCACCCGTATGATCAAATGGTCCCGTCCGAAGGATGTAGTCGGTATTGAGAGCGAGGGTATTTACCCAATGTGAATGTTCACTGAGGGTCCGGATCAGTTTCCCGTCTTTGGCATCCCAACACTTCACTGTACGATCTGAAGAAGCGGTGTACAGAATCCCTTGACCGCTCCAACGTACCACATTCACACTAGCCGTGTGACTTCCGAGGGTGAATTCGGTGCGACCGTTCCTAGGATTCCAAACGCGTACCGTGCCATCCTTTGATGAGCTCGCCAGCCGGGTTGTCGTAGCGTTGAGATGGATTGGCTCCCAGGCTAGACTGGTAATCCATTTTGAGTGACCCTTCAGTGAGTCCCCTCTTGGCTTGCCTGTGATTGGGTCCCAGATGCGCACGGTGGCGTCCATGCTACCTGTTGCCAGCAGTCTTTCACACCCATCCCATTCGATACATAGAAGCCATCCTGTGTGCCCAACCAGATGATGCTTGGGTGTCTCCGTTGATAGATCCCAGAGTCTACATGTATGATCTCCGGATCCAGTTGCCAGGAGTCTCCCGGTGGGTGAAAAGGCTGCACAGAGGATCGGGGCAGAGTGTCCTATTGGGTAGGTACTCATGAATATGTCAGTGACACACCTCAAGTGAAGAAAATTGTGCGGGTTGTGTATACGATGTGGACATACCTGAAAGACTGCTACTACATCTTCTTACTTCTCGTACCCTGAAAATTGCCTCCGGTTCGCATTCGATGACCAACACATCCTCCGTGCACACCAAATTGGGATATTTCAAGAGTAAGTCCTTTGAGAGCGATTCATAGATGGGTATCCGCACAGCGTCCTCTGCGCTAGGCTGTTGGGGGTCCGTCGGGACATTGTGTTCATTGTTAGCTTTGAGTTTTAGAGAGAAACTCCATGGGCGATCTTCATCTTCATCTTCGTCTCGTTCATCTTGATCCGCTTTGATACGTTTTTGAAGAGTCTCTTTCTTCAACTTATTAACGATCAGCTCGAGGCCTTTCTTATCGGTATGAGCTGGTAGGGAGAGACTGGGACCAATGGGATTGCCGGTCCGGCCATCTTTGAGTTGAATGACGATATTAGGTAGTGAGACGGGTGTGGTGTCCTTGATTTTGTTAGCGTTGAGTTTATCGAGCTTAGCCTTTTTCTTTGGTGGGGGTGGAATGACGGTAGCCATCGTCGATCAGATATTTTTAGCGATTGTTTTTTTTCTTTTTCTTTGTTTTTACTGACCCTCTGAAGAGTCTGAAGTCAGCCTCGATTAATAATTTTTTGTCCTTCTCGGTCACGTGTCTTTCGACTCGAATATTGTATAAGTATTTTCTCTTTTCCCCCTAGCACTGTAGCGGGTGAGACTGTTACCTATGTAGTAGCTACAGCATGTGAAGCATATGTCCACAGTCTCTCATGGAATGTTCATATCGAATTCAAAATTTCTTCGGATGCTCTCCTAAAATCCTCCATGTTGACGCCTTTCCACATCAGACTCTGCCTATTGACATTCTTTTTCTTAGTCGTTTCCTCACTATACTTTCTTCGGCATCCCTACAGACTCTCTCCGGCCGCCGCTCTAGCCCGCGCCCTCTATGACCGCTACCCGGGCTGTCCCAAGACGGAGGACGAGGCCAAAATTGATTGGCTCAACTCACCGTTGACGTATTCAGGATTCGAGTTCGAGTCATTCGAGTCCAACCTACCCCCAATCGGTTCTCCTCTTTGGTATCATCTCTATCCCAACCCCACCCAAATCGGCCCCTATCCACGTCGGCAATGGGTTCGACGCCTCAACTGGCTCAAGAAAAACTCGACCGATCCCGCTCTTCTTCGTGCGCTCGCGATTCCTAAGACCAAACTCGAGTTGGACGGATATGTGACCTATCCTGCGGGTATCAATCTAGGCAATGGGGATAGCGGTGTATGTAATTGGGAAAGGTCGGGGTGTTTGGTTGATGCAGAACACGGTTATGAGCGAGACTTGGACGTCGTAGATAGCGATAATGGAACCTGGGTCGTGAGCTTCGATGATGGGTAGGTCCAGAGCTCTGTGTAGCTCGCAGTTACCCAACTTCACTTCACCCTTCCCTTATTATTCCTCCCTCACTCCTTGTAGGCCGCTGCCACCCTCAAAAACGCTATATGACGCACTGGACCAGTTCAACGCAAAGGCGACTCATTTCTGGGTAAATACTCTTCGTCAAAGCGTGGTGTACTATGTTAAAAGAGGAAGAAGTTTTTTGCGGTCCAGCGCCTGATGCACTGCTCGATGTCGACTTGATTAGATTGGAGGGAACGTGCTAAAAAACTGGCAGCTCGCTTTGGTTGCGGCCAAGCGTGGTGACCATCTAGCTGTACATACCTGGTCAGTCTCGCTCAATCAAGGTGTCCTCTTGTCTTGTCCAATATACAAGTGCTAACATCTTTTTCGTGGGATTTGCAGGTCGCATTCCCATTTGACGTCACTATCGGATTACGAAGTCTTGGGGGAACTCGGTTGGTGTATTCAAATTATTGCTGATGTGACTGGCAAGGTGCCGAAATACTTTCGGCCACCCTACGGTAACATCGACAACCGGATACGAGCAATTGCCAAGGTAAGCTCTTAGAGTACCCCTTCACCTTTTTGCTTTCACCCGTCATAGCTTACTCACCCGTTCTGGCGTTGCCGCCCCCTTTTTTCAAGCACGTTTTTGGACTGGAGACGGTCATTTGGAATTTCGATTCGGTTGACTGGGGTTTAAACCAAACATGGGCGACAGGTGATCAAGTCGACCTGCCCGATCCAGCTGCACCATCCCTCGAGGGAGTGGTGAATAACATCAGACTGCTCGCGTCGAACGGGCCACGATTCAATCCAAGCCTGTCCCCCAGTCAAAATCGGCAAACCAACCAGGCGGGATGCGTCATCCTGGAGCACGAATTGAGTGAAGAATCGGTCGCTGCTTTCAAAAATTCATGGTCGTTTGTAAAAAGTCAGGGCTGGCGGACGGTCCCCTTGCCCGAAGGTCTGTTTGAAGGCCGCGCGGCGTGGTATCAGTGAATGTGTCCTCTTACGATAAACCATGAAAAAGAGTCTATATTCATGAAGCCAGCTGATATTTTGCTGACCACATACGGTGTCGACTTGGTCAACGGTTCCCGGATGTGGTTGAATGGACATGCCTGCTTCTGAATAGATTATTTGCAATGCATCGATGAAAATAAGCAAGACTCTTTGTAGCCCTATATCTTCATTTCAATTTTTATTGTGGGTAATCATTAGGGGGTTTCAAGTCGGAAAAAAAAAACTAAATTGGATCACAGCAAATTTTGGCATAATAACATGGTCAAATTCTTAATGAGCCGGAATCCTGAGAGATGAGGTAATCTCTCTCTGAAACAAAAACAAATTTACTATAATTTTATCCTAAATACTGAATAAATCCAAGTCGAATTTTGTCAGGCGCCCATATTTTGATACTTCCACCTACCAGCCCTTGAATCCTCAAGTTGTGGGCTATCTTCTTTTAATGTACAGGCTCCCAAGATTTGGATTTGGTTGTGCACAGCATTAATAGCTGTTGTTAGTTGCGAAGATGTGAAGCATGTTTGGCTCTGTCAGCAGCCCTGCCACCCAGGTTCGTGTTTGAAGCACTCTGTTACGACCTGGGGTACTCGCCAAGGATGAACAGTTTGGGGTGGTACATGGATCCTCAAGGCTATACACTGAGCACAAAATCAATTGGATTTGGTTCACGTTCAACTTAAGCTCTCTCTCTCATTCCCCTTACTTGGAGTTCAGTCTGCAATAGCTTAAAAAATAGGGACTGGAGTGTTCACTCGACACTGATATACAACTTCTAGGAATCAGTTTCTCGGGCAGGGGAACGGGCATTTGTTGGCGGTAAGTATAAATATACTGATGTAAGTAGATTGAAGCATGAGAAAAGAGAAAGGTTTTGACTATGCCTGTACAACTTGGGTAAAAGCATGGGTGTCTCTCACTGCAAGCATAATGCCTGAAATGGGTTGACACTGCGTGCAGCTGACTGGTTTTCTCTGTGAAATGTCACCTTCACATTTCACATGGCCTTTCACAACTTGCCACAGTGGGCCTGGTCCAGCTCACCAAAAATGTGTAGTTTCACATGGGGTTTTCAAGGATTTGTGAATCCCCATGTAGAACATCCAGGTGGCATTTCACAGAGAACCCCAGTCACTTGCACACAGCATGTGAGTTGGGACGCAGGAAAGCCCTGGGGGGTGGAGGGGCAAATTAGCACCTAGGAATGCTCTTAGGGAGGTGTGTGACATAGATAACCTCCTTTTCCAAGTAATTTTTTACCAATGGGAGCCAACTCCTACCTTTCTTGTCACAAACCTTCCCACAAAAAAACTAGTTTTAAAATTTCAACATCAAATTCTGACCTTTTTGGTCATGTACAATGGTTCTGTTGTACCTTGTGGAGAACAACATTTGATATAATGGAAAACAACATCAATTTCATTGGGGTTCCAAGCCTCAGTTTCAACAGCAATAATTGAATCCAATGTGAATTCAATGTGGAGAGCTTTCAAATCAAAACTATTCAAAGTCAAAAAGGAGTACCCACCATCCCTCTAAAGCCTACATTACTGTAGAATAGTTTTGGATTGATTGGTGCATCTTCTGAAAGGAAGATGCCGGCCTCATATTCTTCAAGCTTGTTTGGTCCCAAAGAAACTTTAGAAAGCTCCTCCTTGCTTTCTTCAATCACTTTAATCTTGGTGCTGGACTTTGCTAGTTTAGAATGATTTAAGAGAGTGAGCTGAACTTGGGACATCATCTTGAGGTTGTTCTTGTTGATTAAGGCTTGAGGTATAATCTTGGTTGCATCCATGGCTGAAAATAAGCCTTTTGACCCCACCAGAATGGGGTATGAGCTCAATTACTTTGATTGCAAAGGTCTTCAGTTGGAGTTTTTGTAGAGTCAAAGGTAGATCAAGCCAATATTCAAGGGCTTGAGTACAAGTGATAACCCATACCATTCGATGGACACCATTTTCTATGGGTTATGATGGAGTATGTATTATCATAGGAGACTTGTGGGCTAAAAAGTGGCAAGCATGGACAGTCAACAGTATAGGTTAGGCCAGTGTATGGGTTATCTCAGAGATGACTGTATCTGAATTATAAAGTGATGATAAAATGGTTGTAGGGAAGTTTGAAATTGAACTAGACATTCCCAAACCCTAAAATTATGAGAAAAGGCGCGCCTACCCCAATGTCCAGCTCAAAAGGCCCGCCCACAGCATGAGACTATTGTTCCGATCCGATCGCTCAAGCCGGGGCTGTAAAATGCCATGAGATGTCACAGAGCTGTGTAACGTGTACCTACATACAGTGGCTGCTGTGACAGGTTGAGATAGGCGATCGGTGTAAGGTGCCGATGTCGCCAGTGGGCATTGGAACGCGCAAGCAACTACTGGATCAGCCTCACACTCACTTTATCCATTCTGACGCTTGAGGAAGAAGTCCTGATCACACAAACGAAACCTTCAGACCAAGCTATTCACCCATAAAATAAATATGGAATGCTCTTTTGGAATCACCGGTATGTAATGACCACCACGATCCTCCGCTGATGATTCATAGTCCAGATAGCGTGTTTTGCAATACTGATATGGATATGGATCGTGTTCCGCTTACAGGCAAGGACTTTGTCATTTTGTTAGTCCCCATGAATATTAAATACCCTTCGGCGGTCAGTGCACAACTGGCAGAGAATGGCTGACCATGGTTCCCCGCCCTGAAAATCGACTCGTGTCTGGTTCAGTGCCTCTGACTCTTCAGCCGCTCGAAGTATCGTGAAAATGAAAACAGGGGAGGATAAGCAAAAAGTGGTTTCCAAGCACGTGGTTATGGCGTACTCCGGGGAGCCCGGTAAGTACCTTTGGCTATACTCAACTCAAGATCTTCGGCACAGCAGGTTTTATGCGTATGTTTCAAAGAAGAATGAATGCTGCTGATGACACTCTGCTTAGGTGATACGGTCCAATTCGCTGAATATGTCGAACGCAACTTGCGTCTTTATGGTATCAGGTGATCACCCTCTCTTCTTTTTTTCTTTATGTGTGCTGGTCACTAGCCAAGTGATGAGTCGAATTATCTTGCCTTGATTATGTGCTCACGTATATAAGTACTGTGTAGGAATCACGTCGAGCTTTTGCCTCACGAAGCAGCATCCTGGACCCGTAACCAACTCGCCAGTTCGCTCAGGTCCCGCAAGCCCTATTCTGTCAATATGCTTCTCGGCGGCTACGACACTGCGCGATGTTTGCCGATGCTCTATTGGATCGACTATCTGGGCACAATGGCCGAGGTTCCCTATGCGGCTCATGGCCATGGTGCCTATTTTTGTCTCAGTACAATGGACAGGTTCCACAGTCCGGACATGAACCTTGAGCAAGGTCTCGCACTCCTCAAGCGTTGCATCGATGAACTTAGTACTCGATTCATCGCCAATCTTGGAAGTGCGTATCGATCATTCACCCTTGGCATTCCCGTGCAATAGTGTTGACGTATCTGCTTGGGGCACGTTCGCATGCCGCCTTTTTCTTTTGAATGACCAGCATTTAAGATCCGTGTGGCAGATAAAGATGGTGTCCGGGAAGTTACCCTTTAGGTCTTGTTGCAAGCGATGTAAGATTATCTTGTCTAGCACAGTAGCTCATTCTTAAGGCACAAGGACAAACTCTATGCGGGGTGCAACTCCAGTTGGTCGCAAAGCGAGTTGCGTGCAGCAATTAGGCAGACTGCCATGTACATTCTATGTCCAGCTCAGGCAAGATTGGACAATAGGGGGGTTCAAGTTGGCGTTTTGGGCTGCTCGAATGTCTTCAAATCTTTGCACGAACCGTAAATTTAACGTAAAACATACAACAAAACGAGCCACCTTTTAAAGTGGCTCGTTTGGTTTTCGAGCAGACCCTAAGACTGAGACGAGCAGAAACTGAGCGATGCCTGATTGATACAGGCCGCTATAATTTTGGCTTGAAGGCTCTGTCGGTGCCATCGAAGAGCATCTGAATCAGGGCCTCCCACCTGTGAAGGCAGAACCCAGTCCAGGCAGTACGAAGCTGCGAGCAGCGGGGCCCGTGCAGACGAGCAGAGTGATCAGACCTCTCACTTCAAATTCGAGCAGAAAAACTTCATTACAAAAACTTTTTATGACTGCTCGAAACACATTTTACAACCGCTTGAATTTTCCAAACTTGAACCCCCCTAATGAAAGCATGCGGCCGACCCATGTAAATTTAGGGTGGGTGGTTGAGTGCCCACTGCAGACCCTTCAAAGTCCAAAGGTGTGAGCTGGTAAGACCCTTGCAATCCTCCAGACCTTCCAGCGTTCGGAAGCGTTTGGAGGGGCAACCCTTCCGAACGCTGGAAATCCACCTGAACGCCAGCGCCCTAGGGTCTGCAAATCGAGGGTAGTATAGTCCTTCCATATATGTGTCAGCGTCTCCACAGGCCATCTCATGAGAAGTGGCCTGTCTCTTTTTGCTGTTTTTCAACTTGGAATTGGTCGTGACTCTGCATTCGAATCTGAGTTTTATTGCTAAACCCGCTGCGCATTATTGCTGGATCTTACCGAACACTATTGGAGTAGGCCACTTGAGGCTTTGCCAATCCAGCAGTAAGCTTTTGTGTCGGTAGAAAGCGATCACTCAGGTGAGTTTGAGTCAAAAATGTATTACTGAGAGCTTTGACGGTGGTATACGATCTCCTTTCTTTCCTCTCACTTTTTGGACTCTGAAAACATATGAACATTGGATTGCTAAAGCGTTTCTTCTTTTATTACCTGATGTTATATGTCCTTTGAAAGTCAAACTATATGATACAAGATGTTAGATTTCATATACATCTCTTCACATGTTGTCACTCAACAGGATTTGACGTATCATTGCGCGCATGTTCAACAGCCCAGTATCGTCTACAATGGGGACGATAGCACACAGCTCCAAGGTTGACTCAAAGGTCATTCAGAATTTTTATCACAGTTCCATCACTAAATTTGTAGTACTGCCCAATCAGCTCTCGCGGAGGGGCTCGCTCAATCGAGTGAGAACTGATTCTTACTCTACTTGACGTATCATTATTCAGCTGGCGCGTTGCCTGATATCGTCTAGTGGTTAGGACACCAGGTTCTGATTCTTCAGACTTTCCTGGTAACCGCGGTTCGAATCCGCGTATCAGGTCTGAGGGCCTGAACAGGTGTTTTTTGGCGCTCATCACCCTTTTTCGATGAAGCAACATTCAAGGTAGCTCAAGTCTCCCACCAATCCTTGGCTTTGAACTTTTGAACCCAAATCTAAAAAAAAAAAAAGTCCTTACAGTAGGGAGGAAGTAGGTATAGTTAAGAAGCAACTCATGGCGCACTTGATTAAAAAATTAGTTTTGAAACTTGAAAATTGAAAAAAAAAAATCACCCTTGAACCTAAATCTTTATCTTTTAAACTTGATTAAACTTTTTATGTTTTGACCTTTTGATGAACCACTCTTGAGCATTAATTTTAGATTTATTGAAGGTCATACATACACTTGATAAGGATTGCTGTCTTCAAATTTTTTCATTTAAATGCTTTAGTCAATATAATATATATCATTATGATCTTTCAAAAAAAAAAAATCAAAAAAAAAATCACACAACAATTAAAAGTTTAATTTTTTTTTAATTTTAATTTTTTGATACTTTACTTTTTATAGTTTTATATATATACATA